>APFE030070254.1:0-195279 GCA_000404065.3 Pinus taeda | reverse complement strand
AAACAAACTATTGATTTATCTTTAAGCACAAAGAGGGCTAACTCTTGAAATGAGAATTTATTAAACTTGTTGGTTGGATAGACAGCATAACATTTCTTCCATTGGGCTCATGGAGTCAAACATCTTTTAGTAAACTATTAACTGTTCATTCATAAAAGCCAAGGCATGTAATGTTTAAACATTCAAGACATTCATCAAATAACCATCAACTCGTAAGTACACACAGGAAGTCTGAGCACTAGGTGAATTCAGAGTGATTGCATACTTATAAAGCTGTAAAACTTACATTTGGTAAGACAAAACCATAAACATCTTGAGTATTTTAACAAAGTATGAATCTTGGGAAGAATAAAACAGTCTTTCTATTACTGTAAAAAGCTTTATACACAGGCCAATATAACTTTGTTTTTGCATAAATATCCAACCCTTTTTACATCAGAGTTTTTCCTATATATAGGAAACAAAACTAAACTATCTTGAGTCTCCTCCAGTATGAGGGGAGCTCGAAAATCTATCATTAATTGCCTTACCTTATATCTAAACTAACTTATTAAATACAAAGGTATTGTGCTTTTAATACATACAGTTGTGTTCCTATTCAAACTCTAATTCTATCTCCTCGTGTGCATGATTCCTTCTTGAGCTTTGACACTTGTACTATTTTTGTAGTGGCTGAAATGCATTTGAGAGGCATTCACTGAACGAGCTGCCTTGGATTCTTACTGTGCAGATGACTCATTATTTGATGAAGATGTGTTCCCTGTTTTCACGGTCCCTGCTTTCCTTAATATGCTCAAATATATAATAGCATGTTTGAAATCTTTAATAACCCAAGGTATGTACCGTTGTTATGTTTCTGATGTGCTGTAGGCGGGATTGATGGAAAGGTGTCTCTCTTTAAAATTCCCGCTCATAATATCAAATAGTTGCTCTGCGTTTAAAATCATCACCTATAGCAGTTTCGTAGCGCGCTACGAAACTGCTGTGTAAATTAAAAAAAACACAGTCTTCCTCTTTCTGAAACTTCTGAACTGTACTTGAAATATTTGGCAGAGGCACACTTCAACAGGAAGCTGATTACAAGTTTGATTATCTTGTTCGATAGCTTTCTCATGTTCAGTTTGTGGCTTATCCTCTATAGCCAAGACTCTACTCTGTTTGTATACCTTATCTTCAATTTCATTGCCCTAAAAAAAAAAAAGGAGTAGGCATACATTCGCCAAAGAATAACCATTTTAACTTTGCAACATTCCAAAAACCTCACACTCACATTCCAAAGTCCAGTCACAACTTTCTCTTCTCAAGTCAATATAGCCGTGACCTCAAAATCATCAAGCTGAAAGAATCTTCGGATAAGTAAAACAAGGGCAGCAGCCATTTAAATCAAACACCAGATACTGTAGTTCAGAGAATATGCTTCACCAACAAAATCTCCTTTTACGAAATTGAAGTTCCTTCATTTTCTTCATGGATTCAATAAGCTCTTCCTGTTTAGCAAGTGCTTCCTTCAATGCCTTCTTTGTTGCTTCCAACTCAGTTTCTAAAGCATGAATCCGGCTTGTAGCAGCATTCAATAATTCCTCCTTTTCTTCTGGCATTTGAGGAGGCTTTGCACTAACCTCATTGACCTTATCTTCCAACTCCTGAAGATGCTTTAGAACAGATGGAAGAACATCTTTAGCAGTGAACTCACATGTAGTAGGATGCTGAGATTCCTCCTCAGGCTCAGTCTCATAATTATATGCTATGGTCTTGGACTTCAGCTCTGCATTCATATTTCCACTTGACACTTTCTTTTTGATGCCATCTGTAGCAAAATTGAATACAGCAAGTATGCTTATAATGAAGGCCATAAAAAATGCCGTAATCTGCACAACGATCCCCTGGGGTGTTTTAAGATCATCTACGGGTAGGAAGACATCTTTCGATACCGGAAAATTTTCTCCATAACACTTTCGTTTCCAACTAATATCCACAGCCTTGTCAACCATAGGAATAGATTCATACTCCGAAAATCCATCAGAGGAATTTGCTTGCCAAGCAGCCTTGCCTTCTTCATGAATAGGTGTTAACCGAGAAAGGCCAGGGCCCCTGTGTACTTTAGGAGAGACAACATCATCTACATCTGACCCCGACTTTGCAGTAGATGTATCACCACCCTTTGCCTTCGTATAATGTGGTTTACCATGCGAAATTGTCTTCCCATCAACAGTTACGGGATATTCTTTTGGGGCAGATTGTAATAGTTGTAGCTTCTTTTTTCCTTTTCTCTTAGGGTCGGTTTAATTTAATTTCCACCATTTTGCCATCAATGACGTGCTTGTCATATATAACCTTATCCACGACAGACATGGCAGCATAAGTCACAAACCCAAATCCCCGAGGCTGGCCCGAGAGACGGTCTCTCATGATAACGGAGTCGATTAATTCCCCCTACTTTTTCCAAGTGCAGCTGCTCCACGCGAATGATAAATCATCATTTTCATAATGTCAAACACTGGAAATAACATTTGAACGGGCCATGAATTAAGCATCTTGTTTATAATATTCATATCAGTGTCAGCAAAAACACTAATGTCATAATGAGAAGTGTCCTTTAATATTGCCACAATGGCATTAAGTCGCATTGATTCTGCATCATTTAGTGAAAGCGATCGCTGTCCCCAGCCTTTGCAACACTTAGCTCGTTACCATCCTGTTCAATAGCTTTCACTGTTGCTTCTTCCTAGGATTCTTCAAAAGAAGCTTTTCTAGTTGTTCTGCACATGCTACATGTAGAAACATGCTTTTGATTATCATAGGTGCAACTTAGACAACGCCGAATCTTGGTATTTCCATCTGATCGGTCTGCTTTAGGTATGTCTCTGGTTTCTGGAGCAGTTTCAAGACAGATTCCTTTGCCATCTCCAAGCTAGTTAGACAAATCACTGTACCAGGTAAAGATCCTATTGCAGATGTACCATATCCTCGAAAAAGACCAGGAATTCCATCATTCCTCAATATATTTCTGAAAACAAGAAGACCATTTGTTTGAGCAAACCCAGCTCCAGAAACCTGAATTCTTGTCTTTACAACAGCTATAGGATGCAGCAAGGCGGACTGAACAGAAAAAAGAATTGCTCCAATAACATGAAATCTTGTCTTGTCTAACAACATCAAGTGGCACAAATTAAACACCAGAAATAAGAGATGAAACCATCCCCGTAGTAGCATTCGCTATTGATGTACGTGTTGCTTCTGACAAGTCAAAGCTCTTTGTAGGCAACTTTGAGACATAGTGGCATTGAAATGTTGGACCAATAAAATTATGTATTATTGAGGTATCTTGCATCTTGCAAAGAGGGTAAGGCAGATATGAAAAGGCTTTATGTTGTTGGTTGGAAAGCATTTCAAACCACTATAGTATACAATGATAGCAGAATTTATATAGATCCAAAAATGCATCTGCTGTTATAGGCTCCAAGCAAATAGGACATTGATTTCCACCCATAGAAAACCTGAGACACAAAACCATGGCTTTATTATTTATACCAACGAGCAGGAGTATTGAAGACCGGAAACGGTGATAGAAACCAGGTATTTAAACTGTGGCGAAAGCCTTCACGTTTCATTTCTATAGCCAACTATAATGAGCTTGAATAACATCAACAGCTGAAGAAATTAGTGATAAGCCTTGGGTTTGAGCCAATCCCTCCTCTAATGTGGCATGACCAATGTTACGCACTTTATTAGTAACATGGATCCGCTCATCATTCCTGAAATCCAACGAGGATTCATTAGAAAAGTTTATTTGCCCATCTTGATCCTCTGGAGACTCAGAATCGTCAACATGAACCATAGAAACTGGTATACTAGCCTCACTACTTAATTCCTTCCATGGTGTTTCGTAGCGCAGCCAGTGCAAAATATCAATTATGTGCTACGAAATCACTTGAACATTTTGCGCTGCGAAACTGCTAAAAGGGTTCATGTGCTTATTTGCAGACATTTAGCATCGAAATTTTGTCAGTGATAACAGAGAGGTTGGGGAAGACCAAAATTGACCTTTGAAGCACTGGATTTGGATAAGGGAAAATGTTTTTTTGAAGTGAACCCCACAATTACACATTTGATCAAGTCAGCCTAAGGACAAATTTCCCCTACTCCAACGCATATAAATACAAGTGACCTCAAGATCATTTGGAAATTATCACATCAACAAATTCTATTCCTCTCTCAGTATGGTTTTTTTTATAGGTATGAAGAAGTTATTCTCTTCACACGTGCAGGCAAGAAGGATCAAATTAAAGGTGGCCAAAATTTGAAGTTGTTCTGCAATTTTGTCCATTGTTGACCAACATTGACTTTGAATTTATCAGTTGATATTTTGTTCAATTTTTTGGGAATATTTCTATCTCTCTAGGCCACATTTTTGGGCATAAAAACCAAGGAAATTAGATTATTTTGACTACAAGAGAAATTTCAGAATTAACAACATAACTATCTCTCTCCTTTGACTGAGTATTCTTGGATAGTTTTGGGCTCAATTTGGCCAACAATTGAGGCTGGGTTTGAGGAAAATCAATCGATCTTCTGAAATTCATATTTGAGCATTGACTTGGGACTAGTTAGGGTATGTTGACTGATGTTGACCATTGACCAGAATCACTGAATTATAACAATGGACCAAATTTTACTGTTTCTTCTTTGGCACATTAGTTTTTGGTTGGTTGATTTGTTGGATAAGTTAAGGCTTTTAATTTGACTCTTGTTGATGGATTTTGGCTCATTGTACTCTCTTCTTAACATTTTATGACAATCTAATAGAAGAAGATTTTTCAAAGGGTTTTTCCCCTTGTGGGGTTTTTCCTTGGTCTTTGACCAAATCATTGTCTCTTGTTGATGTGTTATTTATCTCCTATTTTCATTACATTTACTGTTCTATCTTCAGTTACTAAATTAATTTGAAAGAACAATTTGTTGTTGAAAAATATTACTTATTTAAGAAGTGAATTGGGCTAATGTAATTGAAATAACATAGAGTAGTGGAACATTAACATGGTATTAGAGATAAGGTGAAGGAAAATCCCAAGGAGACAAGAGCTAGAGAAATCATCTTTGGGAAATTTGAAGGAGTCTATCTAATCAAGTCAAGATGTCTACCTCATTCTTTAAGGAAACCAAGAAGCAGGGAGATTCATCAAATTTTACTGCTTGGAAGATTAGGTTGGAAATCATAGTTGATGAAAATGATGTCTAAGAGTGTGAATTTGGAAGCTCAGTGACAAATTTCAACCATTGGAATACATTCCTCTTTTTGAGAGGACCAAATTTGACCTTTGAAGCACTAGATTTGGATAAGGGAAAGTGTTTTTTTGAAGTGAAGCCTGCAATGTCTTGTTTGATCAAGTTGGCCCTGAAGAAAATTGGACACCTTTGGAAGCCTATAAATACAAGTGACCTAAACCTCAATTGGACATCATCATTAATCATCTTCTTCTTATCTCTTCTTTTATTTAGTTCTCACAGGTCTAAAGTGAGTTTGTGGAATTTGGTTTGTATAGGTCTGAAATTGCAGGGTCCAAAGCTTGCACATGTGATTAGGGTATTTGGTTTCTGTTTGCAGGGTTGACACATGCATTTTTTGGTTATAAAATAGGCACACAGGCTCATCCATGAGGTTGGATTATCACAACTACATGCATAACTCTTCCTCCTTGCGGTTTGGATCTAGGGTTTCCTTTTGACAACTGATCGCAGTTGACCACAGATTGGGAAAGCTAACTTTGATTAGTATTGTTACTAGGATCATATTTATGATATTTTTTAGTTCATATTGCAGGATATTTTAGTATGGTCTTATTGTACTCTCTTTTGAACATTTTATGACAATATAATAGAATAATTTCAAAGGGTTTTCCCCCTCATGGGGTTTTTCCTTAGTCTTTGACCAAATTTGGTGTCTCTTGTTGATGTGTTGATTGTCTCCTATTTGTCATTGCATTACTATTCTATCTTCAATTACTATTGACTGATGAAAAGTATTAATTTCTATTGAAATATTTCTAATAGAACAATAAAATTTGGCTAAAGTAATTGAAATAACATAGAGCGGTATAAAAATAACATGGTATCAGAGTTAAGCTAAAGGATAAGCCCAAAGGACAAAAGAGTTTAAGTAATCATCTTTGAAAAAGTTGAAGGAGCCTATCTAATCAAGTCAAGATGTCAACCTCCTACTTCAAGGAAAATGAGAAATTGGGTGAATTATCTAACTTTGCTGCTTGGAAGATCAGATTGGACATTATAGTTGAAGATAATGATGCTTGGGAATACATACAAGAAAAAGTACCTAAGCCTCTGGAGAATGTTTCTATTTCTGCCAAGAACAAGTACAAGAAAGGTGAGTTAAAAGCAAAGAAAATTGTAGTTGATGGTTTACAAGATCATTTAGCTGCATATGTTGGAAATTTGAAGAAGTCTAAGGCTATGTATGAAAAGCTAGCTAGCATGTATGAAGTCAACAATTTGAATGGTATAATCTCCTAGAAAGATCAACTCAAATATATGAAGATGAATAAAGGAGAGTCTATGCAATCCTACATTATGAGGATATCTTGTCTTAGGGATCAATTGTAGAGAGTTTGGGAAACCGTGCATGAGAGGGAATTAGTGATTGTGACCTTTAGAGGTATCCCCCCTATTTGGGAAACCTTCATTACCACTATAAGCAATAACAACATTTTTTTGTCATTTGATGAGCTCATTGGAAAACTCACTCAAGAAGAATCAAGGATGGTTTCTAGAGGTAGCATACAAAGGCATGAAGAAGGAGAGCCCACTGCATTTTGATCACTCATAACAAGAAAAAGAAGGGAAAAGGAGGTACATCAAATTCAAGGAAGCCACCTCCTCAGAATTCCAAGAGAAGTAATGAAAGAGAAGCATCACACATTGAATGTTACAATTGTCACAAGAAAGGTCACTATGCTCGAGATTTCCTTGAGAAGAACAATGGTTCATGCTACAACAATAGAAGCAACAATAACATGTTTAATAATCAAAGAAGAAGAGATGATTGAAGGAATGATCGTAATGGAAGATACGAAAGAAGAAGAAGATGTGCTCCGAGTGATCATGAAGAAGACCACCATCCTTAAAAGAAGTTAAGAAACACGAGGTATGAAAGTAATGCTACTAATCAATCTAAATATATTCTTATTTCTACACTTTCTAGTTCCTCTCCTTCAGATACTTGGGATAGTTGGCTGGTTTATAGTGGGACCTCTCATAATTTCTATTGGTATAAGGAGATTATCTATAATTTGGTGGAGACAGAGTCAAGTTTGAAAATTATTCTTGGAGACAGCTCCACTTATCCCATGAAAGGTTTTGGGTCTCTTAAATTTCATTTGGACTATGGGGAATTTGTTTTACTTCATGATGTGATGTATGTGTGGGGGTTGAAGAATAATTTGGTATCTATATCTTCTTTGGAAGATAAAGAGATGAGGTTTTCCTTCATTAAGGGAAAATTACTTACTTGGTTGACATGATCCTCTATGAGAGATGCATTCACATTGGGATGTAGATTTGAGGGACTCTATAGAGTCAATGGAAGACATCTTTTAGCATTGGTCAAAGCGAGCTTTAACACCAAAGATTGTTCCATATACAATGTGAATCCCTTTTGAAATTCAAGAAACTATTTTATGGAATTCCCAATGTTCAATCCCTTCATGATGGAGTATGCCATAGATGTGCCAGTGGAAATAAGACAAGGGTACATGTGAAATATAGAAACATGAACCATTCTCCATCCTTCTTTAAGACAAGGACCACTAGAGATGAATAAGGGCTAGATTAGTCACGCCTACTTCTAGTAGTTCCTTAATAATATTTCCAATTTCATTATTTTGTGAAAATGAGTACCTATAGGGCTGTACATTGGGTGGGTGGCTACCCAAAATCAAATAGATACTATGATCATTCTTAGCTTGAGAGGGGGGTAGTTTCATGGGTTTTTCAAATAAATGTTGATGGTGACTCAATACATTTTGGAGATAGGGATGAATATTGGAGGGGTTAGATTCAATGGCCTGAATATCATTGAATTGAGAAATGACCCCATGGTGTCCCTTTTTTAGAAGATTCTCCATTCTATGTGAGCTAATGATAGTGGGAGAACTTGCTTGGAACCCATAGAGTGTATGAGTTTGTCCATTCCATTTCAAGCTCATATATAGCTCTTAGAAATACATGGTAATGGGGCCTAGTGCGTGCATGCATTCAACTCTGAGGACGATGTCACATCTTCCCATTTCAATGGAAAAAATGTGTGTTTTAAGGTGGTAGTCCCCCATTTGGAGCTCTATATTCTCATAATGACCTTCACATTTCATGGTCCCCCCATCTGCTATAAGGACCTAAAAACTGGATACTGCCTTTAAAAATAATGCATTGTCACAACAACCCTTTTATGGACAAAATTATGTGTGCTACCACTATCAATCAATACCACCACTGAATGATGCTTTATAAATCCTCTGATTTTAAGTGTTTGTGGAGAAGAAATACCTCCCAATGCATGTAGAGATATAGTTGGTTCCTCATGTGGTGTTGTAGTATTTTCTACAGTGTCTTGGGATTCCACTACTTCCTCCCCTAACACTTCATTGGGTTGGGCCTCATCATATGAGCTAGTTTTAGTTGCATAAATTTCAAATAAATTTGGTTCCTTGCATTTGTAGTATAGTGAGTATTTTTCATCACAATAGTAGCATAATCCTTGTTTTCTCCTTTCCACCAATTCTGTAGGTGACACCTTTTGCACCTTAAAAGCTTAGGTGGTGCTACTAAGGGTGGGACATGTTGTTGACGTGAATGGAGGATGACTATATTGGGTAGTAATAGCAATTTCTATGTCTAAGGCTTTGTGGTAGGCTTCTAACCAAGTAGCTGGTTGACGCATTCTAACATGTGCCTGGATGGCTTCCTTTAGGCCACTGATGAAACATTCTAGATAGAAGGCATCCTTGAGGCCATCTATCTTGATGGCCAACTGTTCAAAGGCTGTGACGTAGTCCCAAACTGTACCAGTTTGTTTGAGCTTAGTGAGGCGACTTGGAAAGTGAGTGTTCCTATTAAAAGATGCCCAAATGGCTTTAGAGAAAAAATTCCAAGTTGGATTTCCAGCATAGCATTTCTGATGCCATTGCCACCATTGCTAGCTTTCTTGATCCAAATAAAGAGCTCCCACATGTATTTAGGTTTCATCATCCCAAATATGGTTGAATTGAAAATATTGTTCCATTTGTGTCACCCACACCACTTGATTAGAGCTATCAAATTTGTGCGTGTCGATATTGGGTGTCCTATTGTTAGAATAGTAGTGACCCCCTTGGAAAGGATGATACCCCTCATATCTAGGGTGGCTATATTCCTTGTCTAAGTTTCCATCAACATGGTCCCCCTTCCCCATGGGGCCTTTATCCTTGAGGAGTGTTCATATGGGTATTAGGGCCTTTTCCATTACTTCGTGGATTTTGGAAGGGAGGTTGTCTTCTAGATATTTTATTCTTTTTTTTGTGGTTGTCCATAGTACTTGTATATACCATGAAATATCCCGAGTCAATTTTTTTTGGGTTACTTCAAATTAGTATGGTTGTGATGGGTGTAAGATCGAGAGTCCATTGATGTAGGTCACTTGAAGGAACTTCAAAAAAATTCGAGACTGTGGAAAAAATAGAAGCTTGTCAGTGAATGGTATCACTGCAATTAACTCGTCATACTCACTTTGTAGGGCTAGGTCTCTTACAAGAAAAATTTTGGGATCACCAATTTTTTTTTTTACTCTGATAGGAGTTGTACTCCTAGTAGGTCAATACAGTGGCAACCAAAATCCCAAAATCTCAGCACTATAAAATGTGTAGGAATTTGGCGTTCCCACTAGTCTTTACTTCGACAACAAAAAACCCAATGTATGGATATTGCAAAAATTGCAACGAAAAAATCCTCAATTGCTGGATACAGAAATAACTGTTATGTATTGTGGCAGAAGAAACCCCAACGACTAGATACAACAAGATCTAATATGTGTTTTTGTGAAAAAACCCCAATCTTCTGAATGCTACAAGATCTGATGGCTAATCAACAAAAGAGAGGGAACTAGGGTACTAAAGGAGTTTCAGGTGCTACAGATTGTGATATACGTCAATGCTCCAACAATAGTACTCAGCCCAATATTTCAGGGTGTGAACTAAGGATGATCGACTGTGCCCTTAGCTATAGTACCTAATTATCCCAGGTACATGGAAGTAATCTCCCCAAGTGTTGTTCTCAGTGTATTCTAGCAACAAGATGACTAACGACTTATCTAGGGTTTAGTTTCAGGGTAACCTTAGGGGATTCTAATTTACCAGAGGTATGTGGAAGTGTAGTCCATGTACAAGTGTTGTCTGATGCACCAGTACTTGAAGGGGTACCAATAGGGGTTACAAGGGGGTCTAATAGACGTGACCGTATGTTGTAGTTCTTGCATGTATGGCTCCCCAACCACAGGTTTATGCGCGTAACAACATATCTACGTAATTTAAAGACGTTTGAACATGTCTCTAGCCTATTTTTTTTTTGCTAAACTTGATGGTGCTGCTGACCCAAGAAAGTGTTCTAATACCACTTGTAATACGCTTGACCTATAGAAATATTAGAAGAGTGAATATGCTAGAAATACCATATAAGAATAACATGATGAGATGAGAACAACAAAAATATTTTATTAATATTTGCTATTCACTTGCCTCTTCAAGGGGCAATCTACAATAGATAAGAGCTCAATTACACAACACAAGAGAAATCTATCCTTCCTATATTTGACATTATATAGTTTCTTGAGAACCAAAACCCTAAATACTCGTGGCCTGTTACATATTGTGGGTCAACCATTTTATTTATTAACTATGGCTTGTTATAACTAATTGCAATCTAATGCGAGTCAACCACTTACAATGCTTACGAGATTTATTTATTAGACTAACTAGCATACCTCTTACGAGGCCCCTTAGGCTTATTACACTAATAAAAGAGTTAGGGTCAAACCCTAATAGTAAACAATCGAAACCCAAAGCAAACATCACCTCAAAGTCCTGTAAGAGCAATTCATGATGTCGATGAATGTTGCATAGATGACTTGTTTTATAATATATTGCAGTGACATGCTCACCATTAAATGCAAAGGTAGAAATAGACTACATTGATGGGTCAAAAGATGGATTATGGAGATCGCTGCAATGGTTATCCACTATATATTTTCCATAATAAAACACCACTCAATGTAAATATTGATAGGAGTGCCAATTGTAATCATTCAAAAACATTTGCAAAAACATAAAGTTATCAAGGAAAACGAAAGATCATGTAGTGAAAAGTGCACTCGATGTAAAGGGTTGCATGAAATTGGAAAAATAAAAGCATTTTGCGTACATGATTTGATATGTAATTGTATTTGCACTGAGTTAGTGTGTGATTTGGTTATTGCTAGAACTTCATAACATTTACATGGTCCATAAGAAAGATTCGAAATACTATTTCACATAGTCTAATTTTACATATGCCAAACACTCATTCAAATTCCATTTGCATAATCTTGGATGCTTTCACTGCTATTCTTCATTCCCTTACTCACCATTCCATATATCTAATTTCCATAGGATCCTAACTAGGAAAGCAGCGATGCCTATCTCACTTTCAAGGACCTTTCATCATAGGATGTTATTTGTACCTACCCAAGCTCATTTGCGATGATATCTGAAAGCCACTTAATGATATGATCTAATTATTTGCAAGCTATGAATAACATCGCTTAGATTTATTTCACATATACTGAGTTCAATGTTTTCTTAACAAGCCTATATGCAGCTAAGAAGGTATTTTAATAAATAGGTTTACCTTTATTTTTATATCAACTTTCTAAAAGGAAGCTGCAAATATTACCCTATTCAATGCAAAATTAAGTTCTGTGGTTTTTGTAGGGTCCTTAAAATACCTCTGGAAGTGTTTTGCAAAATTTTATGGCAGATATTATAATTTAAATCAGAAGAAAATAATTAGTATCAACCAATAGTAAGAATGAGAAAGAGTATGACTGCATTGTTTAAGAGTTAACGAGTCAGATCACTAGAATCATTGAAACCATACACTGGAATAAACAGAATCACTGGAATTATATATAAGCACCGAATAGATAAGCATCAAAATCAAGAGCACCCACTAGAATGACACAAAAGCACTCGCCTAAATAAGAGCACTCAACGAAATAAGAGAGCGGACACTGTTACATATTATCCATACCTGTAAACAATGGCATGAAAATATATGGTTAGCAAATGCAATTTAGACGATACATCATGCTCACTCAGTATCCTAAGCTATATGTTCATTTAATCTATTTTTGCTTGATAGTAGAACTAGATCACATTTATACGATATCTCAGAGACCAAAAATGAATTGATATGAATTTACAGATGCCAGTAGTGGCTTACATGCTCTTGTGTTGTTATATAATTCTCATAGTTGAACAAAAATTCGGTTGACACTTATTACCCTAGTAATACAACGTGGCAGTTAATGAGGTGACTTAGAACAATTTCATAACACTGTCAATTTAGTGTAATTATTTCAAAATTAAGAACCATGTATTTACCCAGTTTCATAGGGGAATCAAGTGGTAGGTTCCCACTATGACACAAAATCTAAGTATTAGTCATCTACATTGAAAGAAGTGCTTTACAAACCTAACTAAGGATTTTGCAAAGGTCTTTGTGTGAAAGTTCATTGTGTATAAGACCTTCGTACAAGTACTTTTAGACAATAGAATTGCTTAATAGTGGTCCCAACAAAACATAGTAAGTTATGTCTTCCATATCTACATTATCATTATCTAGAAAATCCATGATATGAAAATTCACTGCGTTTCATTGTGCGGAATAAATTTTTGCAAAAGTACCTTCCCACAGTAAACTTCTGCACATGCACATGCACAAGTACTTCCGCACAATGAACTTCTGCACAATGTATATTTTTAATTTGGAAGATGTTGGCAGGGGGAATTTAATGACGATGATGTGTGTGACAATTTCAAAAGTTTTAAGGATTTAGTAGAGTTTATATCCACGACGGAAGATTTTAATCATAAAGACTTTATTCTTTTAACATCACATACTTTATTTCGTTACGTTTTTGCATGTAACCATTTATGGAAGAAGTGTAGGTTTAAAAATGTCTTCATCCGAAGTCCATTGGGATTTGGACCGAGAGAGGAGAGCACGAAGTGTGCTGAAATCACAGTACCACAACCATGTGATATCATTGTGGCATTATTGGGTTTCAACAAACAGAACCACATGCATCACGGCACTCAGTTTAACATATAAACACTTGTCGTTTCCATAATTCATAACATATACGCAGGATGTTTGGAGCATATATACCGTGGAATAAAATGGCAAGAGTCAAATAAAAATCAACATACGTGCATGTGGATTGGATTGGATTGGACCGTAGGATGTAATTTCGATTCTTTTGTCCCAAATCTGGGAATAGTCGACGTGCTCAAATGTGATTCATGGTTAGAACGTGGCTGATCTCACGTCGAATAAGCATTTAATGAATTTGCAAGGAAAATAATAGACAACCACGTTGTTCATCGCATGGCCTCAACCTTGATCACCAGAAAGAAAAAGAGCCTTATGTTAATGATTTTGTCAATGTGTTGCTCGAGAAAGCTGAGACTAACTCCAAAATCACAGGGGAAACTGTTAGGGATGTTATGCTTGTTTGTCTAGCCGGCCTCGACCCCATACTATTAACATTTATGATCCTCATTCTTAAACTTAAATCATTCAATATTTTGAATGGATTGAATTTGTATTTGTGCAAGACGGATAGTAAGTGGTTTGGAGAGCATCTCAGATAATGAGTGGGAAATGAATGAGTTTCTCAGACATCCCCATGCAATAAGAGTTGGGCTTAGTTGATGCACATTTTTAATCAGATAGTTGAATCTGGATATGATGAAAGTGTGTGGGGGCAAGTTCCTTTGTTTTCTTATCCAAGGTTGAGGGTAACCTTTCCACTCTAATACATGTATGAAGCATAAGAGTGGCAAGGCACCGTGCTGCCATGCAGTCGCTTTCCTATTTTCTTGAGTAATGCTTTGTACTTCGCTATCTGATCTTCTAATTTTTACCATTGATTTCACTACTTGCTTTTCTAAATTTGATTATGCTCATAGAGTTACAACTTACCATACAAAAATCAACTACTTGAATTGTGGGTGTGCCATGTCGATTCCACACAAAACCTAATATACTATTCAAAGAAGAATCATAACGTTGTTATAAAAGAAAGTCACATCCAGTCTACAAATTGTATTATCTCCTTGGATAGTGTAAGCTCAAGGGTGTCACCAGCCGTGATTTTCCAATGTACTCTCTTCAGCTCACAATCCTAATAAAAAAGTCAATTCAATATGGTTTAATGAAAGTTATAGTAAGCATATGCATTTCCATTGTGCGGAAGACCTATGGAAGTTCGATGTTTGGAGGTCCACAAAATGAGCTCAATTTCTCCACAATAATTTTCACACAATGAACTTTCTCTAAATAATTGAGGAATATTTAATTTTAAAAACAAAACCATGGTAATTAACATATGTATTATTAATGAGATAAATAATTATACTTTGGTGAGTACATGTATTCATCCTCTTAGAATTGAATTGCATTTCAATGAGCCTTGGACGAATCCTTGTGATTTATTTCTAATAGGGTAGAGGTCACTATGGTGCTTGTTACGGGAGGAAGTTGATAAACCACCTTGACTATGGACTCCTCTTTTCGATTATTTGGTTGACTAGTATTGGTGTGAATACCCTTGAGCACTTAACTCCTCAGACACTAAATACGACTCGAGGGTATTCAACTGCAAGAAATTTTGTAGTGAAGTTGACCAATGGTTGGATGGAGAATTAAGTCCCTCCCTCAGTTCCTAGTCATTCAAAGCTATACAAATAAGTGTGGTTTACATATGTTTCACTGATAATAGTGAATGCTATTGTTATGTGTTTTAACACTACATATTTATCAACTTTACTTTCATTGCAAAGGAATGTATTGTTCCTAGTTATATGTAATGAGATGTTTATGTGAATGAATCTTAAGTTTGTGAAAGATTGGAAGTCTCTATATGAATGTGATGGTACTATTATGAATATAGAGCTATTTATATGATCATGTATGAATGTTTAATATGCTCAATTCAATTGCTATAGTGAATGGAATTTATAGTTTAGTATGATATGGATCTTACGAATTTTTATGGTTAAGATTGTTGAAAGTTTGTGATTGATGTTGTGCAAGGTATGATATATCAATAGATTTGATATAGTCTGATTGGGACCCATTATGGGTTTGTTATGGTGTTGTTGCATTGAATTTATAGAGAATCGCTAGCTATGGTTTAGCTAAGTGTCGATGTCTAATGCTAGGCATGATATTGAAATTATTTATTATACATTTATGGCTTGAGTCAATTTCTGAGATGCATGAGTTGGAATGAAGGTCTCATTCCTATATATTAGTGATCTTCATAACACTACACATCAATGGGATTCTAGGCTAAGTCCGTGAAACTCATAAAATTTCTAAGTTTGAAAAATTGTAAGGAATTTCGGTTATGTCTAGGTCTAGATATGTTATTGGTATAGTTTTATATTTGGGCTTAATACAATGTGGGCTCGAAGGTTGTATCTAGGAATTCGAACATCTGAGAAAGGTTTCCCTTATGCACACTCATGGATGTGCTAGATCGCACTAATTTTGGATAGCTTGTGGGCAAGGAAGTTAATGGCAATATCTAGTGTGGGGTCCGTTTGGGAGTCTAAGGGTGTGGAGCTAAATATGCATGTGAGCCATAATTCTATTGAAATTTTGGGTGGGGATCTTTAGCAAAAGAGTAGTGCGGGCCTGAATTAATTTACAGATGTGGATGGGGGCATCCAATGGTGAGAGCAAGTACGTAAGTTTGGAAGGCCTCGATGTGGGGCAAGGCTCATATGTGTTGTGGAATAATGATGATTCATATTTATTTAAGGATATGGGGTTTTGAAGGTTTTCTAATTACAAAATGCTTGTCCACTGAAATATCCACTATGGTTGGATACAAAGGAAATTCATTTTTTTGCACAGGAAGTTGGGTTGAGTGGAACCTGCGAGTAAAGTTAACGTGGCAAGCACCACAAATGTGCTAATAAGTCATGTAAGGACCATGTGGGTGTTGCAGTTGACATGGTGAAGCCACATGGGTTTTGCATGGGTGACATGTGGCAACCCCTATTGACGTGGTAGGAGTTAAATGACAAATGTTTGAAAGGGAATAAATTTTTATTTGGGCATCGTATTGAGATAAAATTTATATCACCAGAAATATATCGATGAGTTTAATTAGATGTTGTTGTCCAAAGTTAAGTTTGATAACTGTTGGGAAGAAGAAAATTTGTAACCCTATTTCCATAATGACACTTTGGAGGTCAGGTTAATTAAAAGTAACACCTCTCATTTGCATGGGAAGCCAAAGGGAGTGGGAGGGAGTGTTACATGGAAATTCAAATATTTTTTTAGAGGGGTGTTTGGCATCAAATTTCAATTCAATAGGCTTCATATGGGGTAGCTACATTGATCAACATGAAGGTTCAAGAGCATCTTGAAGTTCCCAATAGAACACAATTATGATTCCTAAAGAATTGCTTCCACATTTGCCTAAGTTGGCCATTATGACCAATTCACAGAAGTTTGACCATTGTAAGGAGGAGGTAACTACAAGGCCTCCATTAGAGCACAACTCCTCTTCTGCAAAATTTTAGTTTTATATTGTCTACTTCTTATGTCTTGTTCATACTTAGTATTCATGGTTAGAGGCTTAGCCTTAATTTTGGTTTCTATCCTAAATTCTCTATTATTAGCACTTACCTTGCTAGGGACTATAATATTCACCTCGTAGTTAAAGTGCATTGGATCTGTATTATTTTTCTTTTCTTTTTTGCAATTTTAACCAAAGTTTCAGGAAAATGTTGAATATTTCTATTTTTCATAAATTTAAAAATAATTTTCTAATTTCCCGAAAATCTTATGTCTAATTTTTATTGGAGGGCTTTTATTTTTGGTATTTGTCTAACAATTCTTAAAAAAAAAAAAACTCATTTTTGAGTGGCCATTCCATTGACAAGTGCTCTAATACTGACACTATTATGCTTTTGCTTTGCCTGCTAATCCTAGAACTGACACAATTGTAGGTCCTTTACGTAGGTGAGGGATACTGAAAAATTATTTAATTAGTATTATTACTGCAGAGCGTTCACTGTGTGGAAGAAGCTTCCTCTGCGCAACAAAAACTCTATACAAGGAAGGAAATCTATGCATAATGTTAAAATTTTCCCCTTCGACTATAGACGTGCTCATGCATTCATCGGTTGAGGGATTGCATGCTGAAAATGAGAGTTTGATTATATTTAAAACTTCAATGTCAATTTTCATGTCAACTTGCTCATGTATTCATCGCTTGAGGGATTGCATGTTGAAATTGAGAGTTTGATTTAATTAAAAACTTCAATGTCAATTTTCATGTCAAACTGGTCCTAACTGAAAAACAAATATCATTCTAGGACAATAAAATTTTGTTGTTGCAGTAGGTGAAACACATTTTGTCTTACGATGAGAAGCAATTATGGTGGTTGGTGTCCATTAACTAGCAAATAACATGTATGGTAAGTGGCGTTCAAAAATTACACATGTGGTGGCAGCGATTATGGTGGTTGATAATAGAAAAATGGCGATTATGGTGGTTGATGATAGAAAAATGGAAAAAAAAATAGTATGCTTCATAAGTGGGCCTACAACTCTGAACAGTCATCACATGCTCCACTTTTGTTCCAGCTATATTAACCAGATTTTGAAGTTGTATCAATTACAGATTTTGAAGTTGTATCAATTACATTTTAGTTAATCGACAGTTGTATAAGATTCTAGAATACCCATTCCTAAAGCATGTTGATTGCTTGATTCATATACTGCTTCGACTAATACTTAATTATGTGCTTAAGAGCTATGTTAAAGACGTTAAAATCAGACACATTACTTAAATTATAACTAATATTTCCTTCCAAATCTAGTTTCCAGATGAAATGTTAGTTTTCGTAATGAAAGAAGCAGAAATAAAACCAAATTTTACCACCAATGTCATCTCCACATCTTTGAATTTCATTTATGAGTATGGAGAAATTGAGTGTGAGTGAGTGCTGAGAAATGTGTTTTCTCTACACTCCAGCACACTCAACATATCTGCACTCAAAGCTATTGACCAGTGGCTCATACACCCAAAGAAGCAGAACCAGAGTCGCCAACTATTACATTACTTATCTGCACTCAAAGCTATTCGACCAGTCGCTCATACACCCAAAGAAGCAGAACACAGAGTCGTCAACTATTACATTACTTATCTGCACTCAAAGCTATTCGACCAGTGGCTCATACATCCAAAGAAGCAGAACACAGAGTCGCCAACTATTACATTAGTGGCTTATGCACCGGGAAGTAGAAGACAAAGTCAATTAACAATAGCACAAATATGAACCAATTTTATGCTTGAGCTCGATGTTTCTAAACTTCGTTTAATTTCACTCGAACCCAAAACAACAAAAACTAAATAAAATTGTGAATCAATAAAAATAATTAGATCAACGGTATCCTTCGATTTTATTTTCATATCACATTCGCTCATATTTTACCAAATCCACATCTCCTTCAATCTTATTTTCACATCATGTTCGGACATATTTTACCAAATCCACATTTTTTTCCATGTTATTTGTGTGAAGAGCTCAATCCTAAAAATTTTAAGAGTTGGACAATTTCACGAAAGTACAGTGAGCCAAAAGTAATAAACAATCACTAAAGAGTCATTGTGCACCTTCTTGGTGTTGAAACATTGTACGTTTTGAAACTACACGTTTCTAGATCCACCATTGCCCAAAACAACAATGTTGTTAGCCTCTGCATCTTCCATCGCTAATTTCTCCCGCAATGAATGAGACTAATGAGAATCTCTCCCCCTTAGCTCAGCCTCAGGTCCATGCCTTCACTTTTCATTTGTTTATAGGACTAGACACTCCATTGGAGCCTTAAACTATATCCATAACAAATCCTTATTTTCTTGCGACCAGGTAGTTGTGAATAATGAGAAACTTGTACATTTTAACATTTTTTTTCTTCCTTGTCATTCACTATACCCTTGGTGATTTCCGAAAAAAATACTACCCATGACGTTGGGGAGCTCGATGGCACACTAGGACCAAAACCCCCCCAATTCTTCGATTAGTGAGTTGTGCTTCTCCTGTTGTAAGCTTTGAATGCGGGCATTACTGAAAGATGTTGGGGAGCTCGATAGCACACTACGACCAAAACCCCCCCAATTCTTTGATTAGCGAGTTGTGCTTCGCCTGTTGTAAGCTTTGAATGCGGGCATTACTGAACGATGATGACTTGATTGATGAAAGATGCTACCATAAGATTTCTTTTAAATATCACTTTTATGTTCTGGTCTAAGTGCCATGTCTGCAAGTGTTTCATTTTGAAGCCCTTCTCTCCATTTAAACGAAGCCCCATCGCTACTCTTTAGGTATGCATCTTAAAAATGTCAGGTGGCCTTTATATCCCCTCTGCTTATGTTGCATTCGCCTTGTTTGATACACTTTTCATATAAGTCTTTGTGCCTCTGAATATAAGCTCAAACACAATAATCCACGCATCATCCATTTCAAAGTTAGGCGGTATTAAGAGCAAAAGAATTGTGTGATTAAATTTTTGTGTGATAATATAAAGATGATGTTTATTCCCTTGTAATTTTTGAATTTCCCGTTGAAATATCTTAACTATCATATATAGTGTAGTTGTATGCTTTTTTTTCTACGTTAAGACTAACCTAAGTATGCACGGGGATTTGAACCGGTGGCCTATCGCAAGGAGTGCCTTAACAGCGCACCCATTCACCGTCAATCCAAAGCCCCGTGGGCATCATAGTTGTATGTTGAGAATTACCAGTAAATGTAATATGTTTGATCGGTAGAAAATATCAAAAGAGTGAATATGTGAGCAATACCACAGGGAAATAATACTATGAGATAAAAATAATGGAAATATTTTATTAAAATTTGTAGCAAACAATGTTCACTTTCTTTTTTCGAGAGGACAATTTCTAGTAAAGCATAGCTCAATTACACAACATAAGACAAATTTTTTCTTCCTATCTTCGATATTATAAAGTTTCTTGAGAGCCAAAACCTTAACTACTTATGGTCCTGTACATATTGTGGGTCAACCACTTTATTTATTAACTAGGGCCCATTACAATTAATTGTGGTTCCCTTTTTATAATGCAGGTCAATCACTTACAATGCTTATGGGATTTATCTATTATACTAACCAACATGACCCTTATGGGGACTGTTGGGCTAATTACATTAATAAAAGAGTTAGGGTTGGAACCTAACATGCCCCCTTCCCCCTTCAGAAACAAACTTTATGTTGTGGAAATTTCTAAAGAATAGTTGTTGGTTCCCATCTCACATCTTTTGGTAAAGTGTCTTTCCACTAGATGAGAACTTCTTTGATAGTGTGACTGAAGAGAGGTCATTCCCTTGGATCCATGACCTAGTCTAGTTGGAGCCAAATAGATCCTTCCTTATCCAATTCAAATAGGATGGTATGAACCTTACAATTGTTCCCCATGACTTTCTTGAGACAGGAAACATGGAATACGAGGTGGATTTTGGAGGTGGCTGACAATTCTAGTTTATAGGCAATGAAGACAATATGCTAAACCACCTGATAAGGCCCATAAGATTTTGAAGCTAACTTTTGGAAGTCCTTTTCTTTGAGAGATGTTTGTTTATAAGGCTGGAGTCGAAGGAACACTTAGTAACCCACTTGAAAAGACCATTTTGAGAAATGTTGGTCAACCTGTTGCTTCATCTAATTTTGGGCTTGGTTGAGATTATCTTTCAGATGAGAAAGAGTGGTAGCTCGGTTTTGAAGAATCTTATTAATTGCCTATACTTTGGATGATCCTAGAAGATACGAAGTTGGCGACAGTGGGAGTTGGCAATACACCTCATATGGTGTCATCTTGGTTTCTTCATGATAATTAGTATTATACCACCATTATGCTAAAGACAACTATTGCACCCATTGATGTTGTTTGTCTAAAGCAAAGCACTACAAATAGATTTCCAAACATTTATTTACTGCTTCAGTTTGACCATATGTCTAGGGGTGATAAGTTGTACTCATTTGGAGTTGTGTACCATGTAGCTTGAAAAGATCCTACCAGAAGTTACTGGTGAAAGTGATTAAAATCTGGATTAGGGGCAAAAATTTTCTCAAAAATCAAAGTGCTCAGAATCGCTTGAAACCTGAATGACCGCATCAGTCTCGGCAATTCGATCCCAATGCAACTCATTTCACTCAAAACAGAGTTCATATGAGAAAGTTAGAGCCTGTTGTCCATTTGGTCAAACAAGGAAAATTTTGTGAGTGGGATGCTGACTAGGCATCCGTACATCATAGTCAGCAAAAAGAATATTCTAGGGAATATTCCCATAGCTGGCTCAATTGCATAGTGACAAGTGTCGGCCTGATATTGGTGTACGACATATTTGGGTGGACCAATAAGAGGGTAACACGTGGCAAGCTCGAAAGCCGCCACGTGCCCTCTCAAAGGTCGGTTAAAAGTTTATATGGTAGGTCGAGGAGTCGAACCCATGACCTCGCTTTCATAAACCCAACGCATTACCGTTATGCTACACATTATTACTTAATAAGTATGGGGCACATGTTCTATTTAAACTTTAATACGTTGAAGTTTGGAAGTAACCATAACGTTAACCTCCAACATGTGAACAACGGTAACCTTAACTGCTAGCGGTTACGTAACTGCTAGGTAGCCTAACCGTCTAGTAACTCTCCACATGTGGCCAACCTCGAAACTGACAACCAACATTTTATGTTATCCGCATGATTTATGCGCTAACTGCAGATTAACACTAATTAATCCTAGCTTATCATTTAATTAATGACGGATTAGGTTGGCAATAGATTTGGTGGGTCCACTAAATCTTGAATTCTCCATTTTTGGTGGAGTTAACTGGAGTTCTCTAGAGTTGGTGGAGTTTTCCTAGGGAAAATTGAAGAGGCCATAACTTTGGCAGTTTTCAACCAATTTTGGCTCAGAAAGAGTCATTCCTAGATGAATTGGATGCTCTGAACACAATGAAACAAGTTGCAGAGGCAAAAAGGAACTTTTGTACATGATTTTTCTATGTTGAAATTTAAGGAAGCATAGGGCCACCAGGAGAGGAGGTCAAGCCTACATCAACTGAAGTCTAGTTGCAGAGCTTGGAAAATCATTTTTGGGGTTTTTAGGTCTTCTAAATCCAATGGAGCTAGTTGCAGAGCCATTGGAGCACTGCAGGTGCATCTAATCATAGAATTGACCATTAATCCAAGGAGGAGCTAACCATTGAAGTAGGTCCAAGGAGATGTAGCTCAATTTGGGGTGAACTCCTTTATCAGCTTTGTGTTATGAGTTGTTTTTCTTTACTTCTTTGAATTTTACTTGCTGTATATGTGTTTAAACAGCTAATTAACCTCATAATTTGCTCATAAAAGACACAATACTTGACACATAGTTCCTCACATTTTGGTAAATTTAAGATGATCCTAAACACAATTTTTAACACTGATGAGGGAGCTTGCATAACATTAACAAGTTTGCCCAATATTTCAGATCAAGTTGGTATCAGTGCACTATTAGCTCATTTTAACCCTGAGATAGTTTTCCAAGGTTAGCTAGAACATTAGCTATTGGTTTTGTATTTATGCAAGGAGAATTTAAGCGTGTGCAAGTTTATGTGATCATAGCTTCAACAAGTGATGTTTCTAATTCATCTTCCTTAGAAAGATTCTTTGATTTATAGATGTTGCAAGAGCTTATCATCATGAGAGATATGGTGCAAGAGTTGTATGAAGATAGGAAGGAGAACACTATACTTCAAGAGGATTTGATGGCCATGAAGGAGGAGAAGCAAGAGCTTCTTGAAAAGATGCATGTGATGGAGATTCAACTCCATGATGCCAAGGAAACCCTAGCCAAGTATGTCCATGAAAATGAGGTAAGAAAATAAATTTTATCTTCAATTTACTTTCAAAATGAATGTTTTGGTTCTTTTGAAAGACACATTAGAGGAATATGTCCAAATTATTGATGAAGATGAGCTATGAAGGTAAAGAGTTAGGCAACCATGCACAAGGCATAGTTGAACCAATTGTTGTGGAGGAAAGGAATAGGTATTTGGGTCCTGGTTATGGACAACATGATGGAAAATGCTCCAAAGCCAAGGAGGCACATGAAGGTTTTCCAAGAAGGACTTTCATTACATGTTCATTACTTCGAGCTTGTGAAGTTTGTGTCCATAAGGAATGCAAACGTTTTATACCCACTTTGCAAGAAGATGCTCATAAGCATGGAACTAGTGGAAATGGAAAACAAGAGGACGTTGAAAGCTCTAAGGTCATTGAAACCATTGTTGGTATTCTGAAGAGAGGCACTACCTCATCAAATTCACCTCTTCAATAAAGCGACAAAGGTGAATGTGCAAGGTATAAATCTACCTTTAATCAAGTTTCTTTTAATTATGATAAACATGGTAAATCTTCACATAAGATTTGGAGAAAATTTACATGTTCCTTTTGTGGTTTGAATAACCATATTGTTTCGAGGTGTTGGAAGAGGATAGCCATAGACATGAAAATTTCAAAAGAAAAGAGACAGAAAGTCAAAGTTCCATTGGATAATGGAAACCATGTTGAAAAGAAGATGCAATTATTTTTCACGCATTGCCATAAGTAGGGTCATCTTGTAGACAAGTGTTGGACTTTGCATCCAACAAGTCATCCACGACATTTGAAGAAGGTGGAGAGGGATTTTGGAGAGAATGCAGAAGAGCATTCCATAATTGATGTGGGCCAAGATGATACACAAGATGAAGTGCAACTGAAAGAAGCGCCATTGAAATGGTTTGGAAAGAGATGGTTAGATGTCTTAACCAATTAAGGCCTTACATTTCTTTTGATAATTGATGCAAATCTTGCCTTATTGATGCATTTCTTTGTGATTTGGATGCATTTCTTTTCTCCTGAAAGTACGCTGCATATTGCATCAAGAAAGATGTTGGAAAAAATAGAGTTATGTTAACTCACTTAGATGTAGCAAAGATGGAAACTTGCAACTACAAATTTGCATGCATGTTGCATTCTTGAACTTACATGTTTATGCCATGAAGGTGTTCGAAAGTGGAGTATATTGACTCACTTTATTGCAGAAAATTTGGTCATTTCAGCTCTTTTAGTACTCGTACATACCAATGGGATTCTTGTACTTTTGATTTTACTTATGAGAGAGTTGAGAATTATTATACATGCATGAGAGTTTGTGTGTGTGAACAATGGATTTTTTTATAGTTTCATTATGCTTGAACATGCATGAGTGATTGACTTGTGTTGGTTGATTTCTTTGTTAACATGTATGTTGTCAACTTGAGAATGTTTATCATTTGCACAAGCATGAGTGTCAGCTTGTGTGGTCGATTGATTGTTACATGTATGTTACATTGACTTGGAAGAGTTGATTTTGTCTCCAAAGACGAAAGGGAGATGTGATGAATTGTTTCATGAGAATGTGGAATTCTTGTTGTAAATCATCAAGTTGTTGTACATGCTTTTGCTTGACTTGAAAGTCTGTTGTTTGAAGAAGCATGCTTTGTCAACTTGTGTTTAGTAAACCATCAAGTAAACACGAAGATGGTTTATACACCAAGATGTAAGAGTGCATGGTGATGTTCACAAGATGTGACATTTGTTGCTTTGAAGTAGCAAAAGGAAGAGGTCATCAAGTTATATTCTTACATGAGTGTTTTTCAAGGTTAATGGTGTTTCTTGTGACAAGATGTCGGAGGATTTTGGAAGGTCCACGCTTGAGAAAGAGACTCATGATTAGCCTTCATTCTCAAATCTTGACATGAGAAGCATGTTAATAATGGAGGATGATGGAATCAAGAAACGAAAGTGGAAAAAAAATGCCAAAAAAATTTGCATCCCTTGTAAAATATCAAATGTTCTACAATATGATTTGATGTGTTGATGCCAAGAAGCGAAAGAGATGGTGAATGCATTCTTCCAGATGTGGAATTTGGAACTGTAGAGGTAAAAGAATGGTCATTTCTTTTCTTGTTATTACTGATATTGTAACTGTAGAGGTAAAAGAATGGTCATTTCTTTTCTTGTTATTACTGATATTGTAACTCATTGTTGTAGTTCACTTAGATGGGCTTAACTAAAAGTGGTTTCCAAGGAGAAGTTTGCATCGAATGCATGTGTTTCAAAGGAGGAACATTATTCTTAGTGGGAAGGCCATTAGTTAGCTTTCCAAGCACCGAGAGATCGCTTTGGTACAATAGGGTTGATCAGAATCTAGATTAGGGGCAATAATTAGCTCAAAATAAAAGTGCTCAGAATTTTCTGAAACCTAAATGACCGCGTCCATCTCAGAAATACAATCCCAATGCAACTTGTTTCGTTCAAAACAGAGTTCGTATGAGGAAGATAGAGCCCACTGACCGCTTTGCCAAATAGAATAAATTAAAAAAAAATGTACAGTCACTGCACAGTCAACAGTCCATACTGTTTATGTGGCAGGTGACTGGGCAGAGTCAAAGGTTGGTCAACATCCAATGTGATTTCGCTAAGTTTCATGTTGTTACTGGTCAATGGTTGGTGTGTTGGAGCAATTTGATTGGTTAATGGTGGACCAATGAGGAGGGGACAAGTGGCAAGCCTAGAGGATACCACATGTCCCTCCTGAAAGGGACTAGTATCGACGTACAGTAAAAGTTTTATGGATGTCTAGGGAGTCGAACTTGTGACCTCCCCCATAATAGCACCTTGCCTTACCGCTAGACCACACTATGTTACTTAATAATCATAGTGCACAAATTATATTTAAAGTCATAACATTGAAGGTTTAGGGGTTAACCACTAGCAATTTCCGCTAACATTTAATGCACATGTGACCACCACTCTTTAACCACTAGCATTAAACCTTAATCGCATGGATTAGTTGGAGTTTAGCGCTAACTAAACTGTGATTAACTCCTAATTAAGTGGGATTAAGTTGGCGGACTTCTAGCGGACCCTCAAAATTTGGTGAAAACTCCATTTTTATTGGAGTTAACTAGAGTTCCTCCAGTTTTAGTGTAGGATTACTAGGAGAAAACCGTTTCTCTCATAATTGGGGAAAATTTGACCAAATGAAGAGAAAAAAAAGGTGTTCCTAGATGATTTTGAGGCTTTGAACATAATGGAATAGGTTGCAGAGGCAGAGAGGCACTTCTGTAGGTGATTTTTCCACGTTGAAGTTTAAGGAAGCCCAGGGCCATCAGGAGAGGAGGTCAAGTCCATATTAGCTGTAGTCCAACTGTAGAGCTTAGAGAGTCATATTTGAGGTTTTTGGATGTTCTGAGTCCATTGAAGTAGGTTTTAGGAGCTATAGAGCATTGTAAACTATACTTTTTTCCATTTTGAGCAAATACAGAGGCCCAAGTGATGGAAGCTGGACCAAGGAGAAGTAGCCCGGGAGGGGTGAACTCCTTTATCAAAACACTGTGTTAAGTGTTCTTATTGATGGTTTGCTATTAATTTACTTGTTGTTGTTAAACACTTGTCTTTCATGCTATTCTGCTCATGATTCTAACATAAAACTTGATATAAATTTACCTATTTTGAATAAAAACACCATAAGGGAACCTATGCACATGAAGTAATTGACAAGCATTTATTTATAAATATGAAGTTGAAATTAGCATAGAAAAACTAACATTCAACTACAGATCAAGTTGGTATTAGAGCAAAGGTTATTTTCTTAATTGCTTGAGTTTTGGTGTAAGTAGGGTTTTAATGGTTGTAGATTTGTGAAGCTTTTTAATGCATTACAAGTGTGATAGCAACTTCAATAAGTGATGTTTCTAATCCCTCTTCCTTAGTGTTATACAATATTTTGTCACGCCTCCTGCACTTCCCTATGACATACTCTGAAGTGCCTGAAACATGATCATTGTAAATTATACTCATCCATGTATATAGCTCAGGTCCCTTCTTTAACTTTGCTTGGAAAATACCTAGAGCTTTCCCTGAAGAAATGGCTCATGAAACCCTAAAATGAGATTCATTGCCCTTATGAAGCTCGAAACCATGATGATCTCCTATTGCACCTTGTTAAGCCAATGATGGCATCACTCCATTCTCTCTCATACTTGCGATGGTCTCAAAAAGGAAGTTTTCCCAAAGAGGATGAGAAGCTTTATGATCTAGAAGCTTCCAAAGCACCATGCTAGAGGTGGTTTCACATAGATGAGGTCAAATCCTCCTGATTTGACCTCTTGGTCTCATCCCTATGAACTACCTCCTTAAGATGTGGGCCTAATCCTATCTTTGGAGGATGCCTAACTCCCTCTCCCAGCCTATAAATTCCCCCTCTACCATTCCCAAATGGTTGATCTATGTCTATTTGCACCCCTATGCTGAGCTTGTTCTTAGAGGCTATTCATTAGAATTGGAGAAGGAGTGTTGGAGAGTTTCTTGGCTTGGACTTGGATTACCACTCAAGGAGAGTCTTTTAATATTAAGTCTATGGTTATAAGCTTCCCCTTTATTTTTTAAATACTAATAAAATTGTTGATTCATCTTCCCAAAATATATATGTTCATGTATGTATTGGTTTGGAATTCCTTGATAAGCTAAATAGGTTATTATTAGATTTTCTATTGGTTTTGTTATGCTTTGTTGTCTATTGGTCACTTGTGTAGGTACATAAGCGCTGGAAGAAGAAAGAACTAGTCCATGACACAAGCGGTTCAAGGATCTCAACAAAGGAAATTGGATTAGCATTAGAGCAAGGTGGGCCTTCTCTCTTGTTGTACTTTTCAATTATAATATAGGAAGATGTCTAGTTGATTGTCCTTTCAGTTGCTAGACCCATTCATTGAGCTAGAGGTATTTTCTTTGTCCATAAAGAGGATTAACCTTGTCAACAAAACAATGACTTTGCTGGGGAGCCTATGACCCTTTCCTTCCTTTCTTTCACTTTGTCTTTTGAAAAGTTTGATAAACCATTGATTTTTAGACTTCATTGCTTCTTTGTAGTTAGTGTCATTGTCTGGTAGATGCCTGAAGATTGTCAACTTGGGCTATTTTTAAAAATTTTGGATTTCTTTTTTGTTTTTCTCGACCATCGCGGATTTGTGTTTGACAGTCGTGATGATATCATGGGATTTTTAGTTACAATAGCGATGATCTCTACTTTACTCCTGACATGTGCAATGATTGCAGAAAATTAAGAAATTTAGGGTTTTCTCTCTGATTTTCAGTTCTAGTCATCTTCTCCCTGTGACTTACTAGTGTGTTTTTCATTGACTCTCTCACTATTTGATTGCAATTGTCTTTTAACTTGGCTTGATCGTCCTTGAAGATTGATTAGCCTTTTAGGGTTCTAGGTCTTCTATGTCAACATTTGTACACTCGTTGGTCTTCCCATAAGAGATCAGAGATCGATTGCTTGTGTTAAAGAGTCTTTGTGTGTTCAAGTGTACTTTGTAGATTAATTTTTGGTTCTTGCACCTTAAGTTGTTTTCATTGGTGGATATAGTCAAAGTTACTTAAACTTCATTTGACGAATGATAGATTACAAATCAATTGTCTCATTGGAATCAAAAGAAAGTGTTTTCTTTGAAATTTTTTATGTTTCGAACTGAAGGTGAAACTGTTATTCTTTTCCTAGTTGTCGAAGCATTTTTTGTTGCATTCAAATCATTAATGTGAAAGAGATTTTCATACTTCTTGGTTTGCTTGCATTCTGTTTTCCTTTGCACTAGATTACATTAGTTGCATGTTTGAAAAAAAGAAAAAATCATCAGTGTATCTTAAGGAATTTTTACTTTAAGATTTGTTTTGGCATTGCATTTGCTTATTATATGAAAGATTAGATTTCATATTTTGCATTTAGTGTTTGAAGAGTGTCATGGGTGCATTTTTGCATTTTGTTTGATGCATGATTTGAGTGATCTTCTTCCCTACATAGATAGCTTTCCTCGAATTGAAGGATTTCATGTCATCATCTAGTTTGCATTTTAGGAAAAGGTAACATCGTTAAGGCCTTGAAATTGAGACATAATTACAAGATCAACTTTAAAATATATCAATTAACCTAAGGAGCATTTGAAAAATTAACAATCAGATCTAGTGGTCTAGGTTAGAGATGTGTTCCGATGCCTTAAAAACTTAGCAGCTGTCATTCGCTTTGGCATTAGATAGCACTATCACGGGCTTGTGCTCCCCGTACTATTGCGTATATAAAGGGAGACCCCCTAGGTTGCACTCCTTTATCTATATGAAGCCGAGTCTGCCGCCCTGTAAATGTGATACACCGAACACATCATTTGGGGAGATTTCATGCATGTACATTAAGTCCTTGGTCAATTTATTTGCTAAGGTGTATATTGCAGTTCACGGTTACTTGGTACTCCTTTTACCTAGATTCGACTGAGTAGTCATTTGTTCTTTTTTGACTCTTTAAATTTGAAAAGATCATCGAGCAGCTTGTCCTTTCAAGCTCGCAAAACTATTGAAAGTGACTAGAGTCACCTTTTCACCCTTTTCTCGACTCTTAAAAGATGAAAAGGAAATATTTCTCTTTCTAAAATTTGACTACCTGCAGTAAACATGTCAATCCCAAGAAGTTGCTTCTTAGACCAAATTGAGTAATTCCTTGTTAATTTCAAGATTGTTAAAGCCCTAATTGAATTTTTTCCTTTCCATTTTTGCTATTGAGGGGAAGCCACCATGGCTGAGCCATTGAGTCCATCTCATAGTTCCCCTTCGTTGTCTGATATTGAAGGGTCCTCCCAAGGAGTTCATCTGGAACTTCCTCAATCGCTTAAGGATCAAGGTGTTGAACTTGGAATTGTTATGAGTATCTAACCTTTGTCTTCTCATCTGCCTCCATTAGATTCTTGGTCACCTCACGAATCTGATCCGAATTCCTCTGATAATCCTATCCAGACACCCAAGAGTTCGCAAACTCCTGAAAGTCCACAAAGGCTAATTATTTATCCACCAAACCCATTGTTCAATCCTGTTATGATATCTCAACAGCGTCTGTACAATCCATACAATCGACTTGGTATTCCTTTGGAGTCATTTCCTCATTCATATTTGGTTCCTCATCACCAGTTGTTTCAACTTATGGAGTTAGAAGGCGAGATCCCAATCTCCTCTTTAGGTCATTCGAAAGTCTCCACTACCCATACTCCTCACATATATGATGAGCAAGGATATAATTTCCCTCTAGAAGGCTTTCCTTATACGAGAAGAGTCCTATCTCTCTCTTATCCTAAGAATAGTGAGCCCATATTGCGACATGGTTATACCTCTTTAGCTCAGTTGGTTTCGGGCACTCCTAGTGGCTCGTCATTGTATTAGAACCCCATCTGGTCTTCTAGAACTATGCCTACATCCGATCCATTCACAAAACATGGCCTCTTGACCGATTGTATAAACTCCAGTCACTTCAGTTCTGATACAACCTACCATTCCATCTCAACCTATTTCATCATTTCGACTAACTCTTCTTGTTCAAGTGACTATCTCAGGTTAGGTCTTGGTAAGTTCTTCTATCCATCCAATGAGTGGAAAGACTATGCCACTTCCTAGGGAGCATGATCCGAATATTCCTCTCATGTCAGGAGAAACTAGTGTGATTGGATTACAAACTCACATGGTAGGAATGAATCAACATTTTTATGGCGTTGTTCCTAACCCTGCTAGTCCATCTGGGTCAGGTAACATCCAGTATCAACAGTTGTATATGGCTCAGGTTCCATTCCAACTGGCTTATGTCCCATATGGTTAGTAAGCCATGGTTAATTTGCCTTACATTCCTCAGTTGTACCTTATGTTAAGCCTGGTCAATCCGCTATGCTTGGTGGATATGGTCAGATCGAATTCGGGAACTATCAATACCCTCAAGGTATAAGCCCAGGAACTATCCATCTACCCTTGCAGCAACAAGGACAACCTTTGCAACAACAAGGGAAACCTTCGCAGTAGTAAGGGAAATATTTGCAGCAGCGAAGGAAAGCGTTGCAGTAGCAAGAACACCTGCTACAACTGTAAGGGAAAATTTTACAATAGTTGCAACAACCTTTGCAGTCGCAGACATAGTTTGTGCAATAGTCCTCCCAACCTTTATCCTCGCAAGGTCAACCTTTGTATAAGCAAGGGAAACCTTTACAACGACAAATCTAGCCTCTACAGCAACAAGGTTAGCCTTGGCAGGAACAAGCTTTATATGCATATCAACAAGGTCAATCTTTGCAAGGTCAAGGTCAACCCTTGCATCACCAGGGTCAATCTCCTTGTGTCCAGTGTCAACAGGTTCAGTAGCCTTATAACCTGTATTCCACATACAATGCTCATCAGGGGCCTATGGCAGGGTAGTATCAAACCAATCCAGGACAAAATCCTCCTTACGGGAAAGGTAACCCTTGGTGGGGACAAAACTAGATTCCATATGCACAAAATCCTCCACTATGGGGGAGAAATCCTTACCAACAAGGATGGACTCCACAGTATGGGTCTCCTCAAAGGCACTATATGCCATTTAACATGCAATTGCCTTTCTTGGCTATGTTGGAATTGCATGATGTTTCGAGGCTTACGAATGATCCCATTCTTCATTTTCCTTATTGGCCTCCATTTCTGATGAAAATTTCAAGCGATTGTCCCAAATTCGAGGGAAAAGTGAAGGAGGATCCACAAGCCCACATGATGACATATCACCTCTGGTTCTCCTCCAATTCGTATGTCGATGATTCTATCCATCTTCGACTCTTTCAAAGAACTCTCATAGGTGTTGCCACTAAATGGTACATCGAATTGCCTCGAGGTACCTATGGTGATTTCAACTCTCTCTCTATGGATTTACTTACTCATTTCCAATTGTCGTATCGCTAAGAAACTGGCACCCATTTGCTTACGTCACTTAAGCAAGACACTGCAATCCAGATTTCGGATCATATTCAAGAATGGAGACGTTGGGGTCGCCTCATAAAGTTTGAGATTGCTGATGAGTTATTGACAGAATGGCTCACAAAATCATTCATCAACAAAATTTATAAGGACATAACCATAGGTGGGTGTGTTACTGAAGAGTAATTTATCACCCATGCCCAGTATTTAGACCCAATCTATTCGCAATCTGGCACATTGTATGAGATGTTACCTGATGCTCCGAGACCATCATCGGATCTGACAACACTGAAGTCTCCGGATACACCACCTGTTGATGGTGTGATTTGTTCCATGTCTCAGACTCCCGTGAAAGCTTCTTCGAAGTAGAAGTTGGTCTCGAACATTGGTTCCAATAATCCCTCCAAGAATTCATCCAGCCCTGGTAAAACCTCTAAGGTTCATGCTGTCCAGTCTACCACAATAGACAAAGCCTCTAAATGTAAAAAGAAGGGAAAAGGTAAGGCCAAAGCCAATGCCCCAAAACAAGACCCTCCTATATCTTCTGATGATGATGCTTCTCAAAGAAATCTGAAGTATCCTTGCCTCATCTGTGAGGAGGATCATTACACTAAGGATTGTCCCCAACGATCTGAAGTTAGTCACTTATTGAAAGGGACTCTGGCTATCTTAAAAGAACCCTTTCCATTATAGTAGACCCAATTGGTAGACTAACCTCAGTCTTTTGCTTCCTCAGGTTCCCAAGTGTTCATGATGCAAGGTTCATCACCTATCTCGATCACTACTCAAACTAAGGACTATCAAGCTACATCTAAGCAAACGACGGAGAAAGAGCCCAATGATACTCCTACTTCTACTATGTCCTCTTCTGGTCTGCTCCATATCAAGCACCCTAACAGTGAGTCCTTCATTTGGCCACCCCCAATGGTGTTCTTCAAAAGTCATCTTTCAATTTGAATGCTAGAGCTGCACAAAATTCCAATATTGTTGAGGATTTAACTCAAGCACCTTTTGTTGAGTGATAAAAAGGTGTCTTTTAACCCCTATTTACCCTACATTAATTATCAATCCAGGTACGATTTTTTATCTCAAGAGTGTACTCAGTCTGAGGCGGTCACTTGTTCAAGAGTATTGCTTGCAGTATAGTGCTTACAAAAGTAAAAGTAAATGAATGCTGGAAACAAAATCTAATTGTAATGGCAAGAAACATAAATGCTTTGTAACTAAATCATTCATTCAAGAAACTACAAAATTCATTAGTCAAGGATGCAGTAATGATAAATCTTTCCCCTATAAACTATTGTAAATGAAAATCAATTACAGACAAGATCTCCAATCTAAGAACTTAGACAACAGTAGTCAATGTTCGTTACAGTTGTAGATCCTTTCTATTCACACCAAAGAAAATATTGGAAATAACAATTTGATTAACAGAAAAGGAACAACAACTAATCTACTGAAAAGATTGAAGAACAAAGCTTAATCTATAGAAATGAATTAAGTAGCAATCTTAACCGAAATAAATTGAACAACAACCTTTAACTAAGAAAAGAATTGAACAGCAATCTAAGAAAGGAACAGAAAACTGCAATAAGTGTGAACACACAATGACTATAGATTAATGGCATAAGTATCATAATGGACATTAACCATAGTCATAAAGGAATGACAATTGCAGTTATAATGGAACAACGGTTAAATGAACAACAATCACAATTGTAAGTGAACCGTAGTTAAATGAATGGCAATCACAACTGTCAATGAACAACAATATCAGTCTGTAAATGAACAAAAATAGCAAGTGGAAATGAACAACAAAATGTAAATTAAACAATGCAATATTGTTTTAGAAGGAACAACATACATTTTCAGTTGTAAATAATAATTTTTCTATCCAATTACGATTTCAATATAACAGAGAAATTAAGGGAAACATTCAGAAACAAAAGATTACTGAGTAAAGCGAATTAAGAGAATGCAAAGGAAATCAAACTGCACACAACTGTAATCAGAAAATAATGATACAAGAACCAAGTGATCCACTAGGGCTGGGCCCTTAGCCACCAAGGAAGCACTGCTGCGGTTACTCTAGAATTAGATAATGGAACAACAACTGAGTTATATATTAATCATAAATGGTAGAGTTACAACGATCACTATTCAAAGAGAGTCGATGATCAAAGTTAAGTTTACAACAATAAGTTCTACAAATTGACAATAAAAATCTGTCCCCTGGGCTACCACCATTGTCCCTTTTCATAATGACTAGGCGGAAGTATCAAGAATATCGATAAGCTTTGAAATAGTGATCCCTCAGGATTAAAGGATCCTGAGGGATTCACTTTGTCTTTGATCTCCAGTTATGGTTTTTTCCTCTTGCGCTAATGCCACGTTTTCTCTACCTTTTCCTGGACCGTGCACTCTGATCTTGATTTCCTCATCTGGAATCGACTTCCTGTCAAAGGGAAAACAGTTGCTTCTTCTTTGTCTTTTCCTCCTAAATAATGATTTTCCATTTTCTTCACTTTCTGTATAGAAAAGGACAATAATCAGTCATTTTGTATCAATCACAAATCTCCTTAATTCCACCATAATTCTTTAATCATATTTCCATATTAGAGTGTAAAGAAGTTATGATTCAAAGGAAAAGATAAAGAAATAAATGGTAAATGCATACCTTTTCCAATGCTCAACACACACCCCTACTTACCCTTTTTCATGCCCTCATGAAAACATTGTAATTTACATGCAAGGCAGTTAGGGAATAGTCTGGAGAAGGATTTTCATGCAGTGGTCTAAAACCATGATTTCTAGCTAAAACTTCAAAAATATGCCTGGTCTGGCCTTCAGGCAATTCATATAGGGCTCTATACCCTAGTGCAAGATACCAAATAATTGGACTTCGAAACCTACAACCTAACCAATGCGGGCCCTCTCTCAAGATGAGGTTACTATAGGTAACCAAGCGGTCAACAACTAACTTAAAATTTTTGTAATTGAATGGCTCTCTGTCTTGAACATTCCGATTGGAAGTCTTGTATCGGAGTTTAGCTGCTGCTATGGCAAGGTCTTTGATGGCTAGGAAGTATTCTACCCCTTGCTGGACAACTGTTGTGTGAATGGGTCCCAATGTCTTGATGACACCCTGCTTTCTCATTAAGCTTCTATGCTTATTCCGCAGTCATAATGGGTTTCTTGGTTCACCCCTTACCCACAGATCTAGTCTGTTCTCTTGTCTCTGAAAGGTATTATGAGCTTTAAGCCACTTTATCTAATTAACAACAAAAGAGATGAACGCCTGAAGCTAGATATCACCCAAAAATGGGCTAGTGTTTTCTTCTGTTTCACCGTCCAACACAATATTATGCATATAAAACTCACATAGCAATTGCTGGACTTTCACCCCATAATGTTTACAACAGTTTATGAAATCATCAATATTTTTTAACTCTATAGGCACCCCTGCCTTGACAACTTTAATTTTTAATTGTAAGTACCTTTCCATAAAAAACAAAGCATAATTTTTGGTAGGTGCCCTACAGGCTAGAACATCAGTATATAGAAAACATAGGGTATCCATTTGACTCATAACTGTGTCTAGTCTATTAGTTACCTTTTTAAATTTTTCCTTTGCCCTCCGCCATCTATCAAAGGCCTCGTTTTCCGATGCATTGGTGTTCTTTACTTGCTGCTATAACTATTGATATTTCTCTTAATATCATTATCCATCAAAACATTTTTGGGCTGGAGATCTACCTGGATCTCCTTATTGCGACATTTTGTTCCTATAGTCTGCGTTTCCTTCTCATGAACTGTCTGGTCGGTCATGATGCTAGAGGACAATGCCTCTGTCTAGACGTCCTTATTACAGACTGGTGTGCTTTCTACTTGGGCCTCTGCATTTGTAACAACTACGTGATGTTCCTTACAGTCTTGAATGATAATAGGTTCGGTTTGAGTCCTTTTGGTCTTCATTTTATGGGGTTTCGTCTAGGTAGTTGCATCCTTTGTTCTAGGGGTTCTTTTTGAGATTCTCCCCATTTTAGGACCCTTATTTGTTGTCTGAGTTGTTTAACTACATTTAATAGCCTTTATTGTTCCTTTCACAGCCTTTGGATTTCATTTGTTTTCTTCAAAGGAACAATTGTTTCTTTTCTTGGGCCTGGGCTATGTTCTTCAGTGATTGTACCCTCGCCTTGGCTTATTTCCATGTTTTCTACTTGGAACACTTCTTCAGTGTTCTCACCCTCCTGATTAGGTTTTTCAAGGGAGGAAACCCTGGGTTGATATGCTATTTCCTAGGCGACTTCTTCTTCTACTTCTTCTTCATCTTGCATTTCTTCGGATGCACTCCGACTGCGAGTAGAGTGTTCCTGTGATTGTCTTTCCTTTTCTTCCTCATCGTTCATTTCTTTAGATGCACTCTTATTGTGAGCAAAGTGCTCCTGTGATGGTCCTGCCTCAATATCGAGGTTGAGTGGGCTGTGGGGTTGGATGTACTCTCCCATATTGGTCAAATTTTGGGCCAATTCATCTTCTTGTAGAGAGTTTTGTAATGGGCTTTTGCTGGGTGGTTCTGCTTCCTCCCCTTCTTCCTTGCTAGAGTGCTTAATTTCTTCTTCCGGTTCCTCTTCTACATTTTCTTCTAATTCTTCTTCTCCATTACCCCTCCTTCAAGTTGTGGGGGTTGCTCATCCTCTGAGTCGTATATCTCTAATGGTTGGCTACCGTTTTCTTGGGGACTTCCTAGCATTCCCCTGCCTCTCCCCAATCTTGCAAACTATCTTTGTTTCTGCGGTCTCATTGATGTGCTATCAATTCTTTTTTGTTTTGGGGTTGGTAAGGCCAATCCCCCATCTATTGAGAATATCAATTCTTCCCAAGTAATCTACTATTGAGCGAGACTATAACTGACTATTAGTCGAATTAAGCCATGATGACTTACTACTGTTTCTACATGACGGGATTTTCTTATACTCCGAGCAGCATCATGGAATAAAAAATTTAAGTATGTGGGCAAATTCACAACACATTTTTGTTTTAATACAGCTAACAGTTTGAGATAGCATGGTCTTACCACGTCTTTTCTGCCATCACATGTGATGTAGCTTTTCATAATCCTAGCTAATTCTACCCATGGTTCTCCCAGGGTTGCAGGCAGGATTCCTTTTCCTTTGACAGTAAGGCTTTGTCCTTTGTATTGGAAGATGGTTATAGAATCTTGAAGTCTCACTTTTTTTTGGGTCTATACCGGTCCACTAGTTGGCAGTCCCAATGCTTCAACAATTATCACATCTGTTACTATTATTTGCCTCCCCCTCACCATGGAATGATCTTCCTGCAAATTCTACAGAAATTCAATGGCCACCATCTCATTAGATTTTTGTAGTCAGTTAAGGTAGGCAATCCAACCTGCTCTTACTAAAGTTTCACGTGCAGTGTCAGAAATCATTAACATCTGCAGTTTACTGCATATTGATCTGCTCCCATTTTGTTCAAGGTTAGCACACTGTTACTTTTTACTGAGAAAAAACATAGAAATGACGATCGAACAACACACTGTTCAAGTTTTAGAACACTGCTAATTTTTATACAGCAAAAACACAGAAATGGCGATGGAACAACAAGCTGTGCATTTTGGGAAATATTAATACCATTAAACTTGCTATTCTCGAGTTTTGATGGAGTCATAGTACCTCCAAATAAGGATTTGACACATATGCCAACATATTATGGAGGTCACCCACACCCCCCTGAAATGTGATAGGTCATCCTCGGCCAGCAAATAAAGGAGCAACATGTTGTATTGCAGTCATACAGTAAAATAAGGAACTGCGTATATATCCATGACATGATTACAAAAATAAATGGATTACTGAAATCAAGGCTTATGATGGAAATCACAAATAGATATGGAAATGTCATCAAATGATGTGAAAAATAGAGGATAGGACAGCTGATGTAAGTAAAAGTTCTTATGCGGTCATTATCCACTTTAACCATTATGATTGATTTATAAATGATTTTTCATGTATAAAAGGTTCAAAAGAGTTATATAACATAATCTCATTTGAAATCAATATAAAGATATAAGAAAAAGGTTTATAATGACTATTGGTGTATGAAAAGTATGACTTCAATACCATCAACAGAGCTCTGTTGCCCACAGGTGTCCATAACCTTGACAGGGTTGCTTGTTTCACCCTTGGAACCATAATCCTTTGTGTATGCCTAGGAAAGTGTTGTGTGATGTTAGAATGGAGGTCATTATGCTAGCTTGGTAACTAGATGAATCACAATGCCATTCACTAGGAAGGAGTGAAAGGTGGGCATGCCGGCTCATGATGAGACCTCTTGTTCCAAGGACTTTGTTATTTTTTTGATATGCCTCTTGGATCATATCCTTGGTGTGGTGGCCATAATGGGAATGCCACTTCACTTGCTTCCTTATGATCATGACAGGATGGGTCTTGATGAGAACCCCTATCCTTCATTTGACAAATCATGTTAGCAATCATATAGATATATATTTTTCTCTTTTCTTCTTTTTCTTTTATATATCACTTTCCTATTTATATAAAGAGGTTGACTCAACACTCCTTAAGAGTAGGGATGGTGGAAGAATTATGAACATCTCAATAGATGAAATATGCCCTTATTCTTATTCAATAATAATGATCAAAGAGAATTATGAAGATTTAAGGAAGAACCAACATGATAAAAAATAATCAATCAAACTGGTTTTAGTGAAAATAAAGATAGCAAAGTGATATAAATAGTTGTGTCCTTTCCTCTTTTTTCTTATCGATTCAAAGCAATTTCTCTAAAGATAATGATTTTTCTTTGATTTGCTGATTTCAGTATCCTCTAGTTTTTGTGTTCTTGCATAAATGTATAGTTGTGCCTTAAATGAACCATTATTCACAAAAATTCTCTAAATGATAGAGCACACACACATGAAAAACAAAAAAATACACTCAAAAAGTGTTGTTCCTTAGATGGAACAACTGTTGTTCCTTAAGAGGGACAATAAAAGAACTTCCGCACGCAAAAGCCGTGGTTCCTTTAAGAGGAACAACAAACAAAAGAAAAAAATACACTCGAAACTATTGTTCCTTAAGAGGAACAACAACTATTCCTTAAACGGAACAACAAATAAAGCAAACGAGAAATAAAATACCACTTCTTTGGTGGAACAACCTAGGATCATTCGAAATTGAAACTGCTGTTCCTTCAGAAAGAGTGGCAAAAAGGAACAAATGCGAAGGAGGACTGTTCCTTTAAAAGGAATGGAAAAACAATCTGGCGGAAGTGTTATTCCTTCAGAAAGGGACAACAAAACAATCTGGCGGAAGTGTTGTCCGTTCATAAAGTAACGACAAAATGCGAAAGTGTTATTCCTTCGGAAAGGAACAACAAAAATGTGTAAACACTGTTCCTTCGAAAAGGAACAGCAGCAAACAAAAATGCTATTCCTTCAAAAAGGAACAAAAAAAATGCAAAAGTGTTGTTCCTTTGGAAAGGAACAACAAAAAAATGAAAGTGTTGTTCCTTCGGAAAGGAACAGTAGCAAACGAAAAATGTTGTTCCTTCAGAAAGGAACAACAAAAATGCAAAAGTGCTATTCCTTCGGAAAGGAACAACAGAAAAATGAAAGTGTTGTTCCTTGGGAAAGGAATAGCAAAATTGCGGAAATGTTGTTCTTTTGGAAAGGAACAACAAAAATGAAAGTTTTGTTCCTTCGGAGAGGAACAACAAAAATGCAAAAGTGTTGTTACTTCGGAAAGGAACAACAGAAGTGCGGAAATGTTGTTACTTCGGAAAGGAACAACAGAAGTGCGGAAATGTTGTTCCTTCAGAAAGGAACAACAGAAAATGAAAGTTTTGTTCCTTTGGAAAGGAACAACAAAAATGTGAAAGTGTTGTTCCTTCGGAAAGGAATAACAAAAGAACGAAAGTGTTGTTTCTTCAGAAACGAACAATAAAAATGCGGAAATGTTGTTCCTTCAAAAAGGAACAATAGAAAATGAAAGTGATGTTTCTTCGGAAATGAACAAAAAAAATGCGAAAGTGTTGTTCCTTCAGAAAGGAACAATAAAAGTACGAAAGCGTTGTTCCTTCGGAAAGGAACAACAAAAAAAGGCAGAAATGTTATTCCTTCAGAAAGGAACAATGAAATGAAAAAGTGTTGTTTCTTCAGAAAGGAACAACAAAAAGGCGGAAATGATGTACCTTTGGAAAGGAACAACAAAATGCAAAAGTGTTGTTCCTTCGGAAAGGAACAAAAAAAAGGTGGAAATGCTGTTCCTTCGGAAAGGAAAAACAAAATGCAAAAAAATGCAGAAATACAAAAATCTGTACAAAAATTAGTTTATATAGCAGAAAAGAAAAACTTATGTACAAGGTTAAAAAATAATGAAATTATTTAGTGAACCAATGCCGATGAAGGATTATTTTCCTCAGTAAGAATTTGCATATTAGAATCTTCCCGGAGCTGCTAGTAAAAAGATTCCCGAGTAAGCGGTTTATGGTACAGTCACACTCAGTGACCATTTTCTTTAAAGGTATGTCCAGATCCATTTGTAGTAGTCAAAGTAATGGTGCTATTGTCATGCACTTTCTAGATTTCATATGGTCCAAGCCATCAAGTTTGAAGTTTCCCCGGAAAATCCTGAAACCTGGAATCATATAGGAGTGCCCAATCTCCTTCGTGGAAGATTTTCTTTTTGATCAGGGTGTCGTGCCATTTTTCTCTCTGCTGTTGAATTAATGCAGTGTGTTGAAGAGTCGAGAGCCCAATTTCATCTAGCTCGTTGATTTGCTATAATCTATTAGTCTGGGCCTCATTTAAATCCAAACCAATATCTTATGCTATTCTTAATGTTTGTATTTCGAACTCTATTGGAAAGATGGGTTCCTTTCCAAAGACTACTTGATATGGTGAATAGCTGGTGGTGTTTCTCCATGTTGTTCAGTATGCCCAAAAGGCCTCTGACAATCTTGAAGCTCAATCACACCTGTGTGATGCAATGGTTTTTGTCAATATTGCCTCTATCACCTTATTCGTGCTCTCTACTTGGCCATTTGCCTGTGGGTGATACAGAGAGCTAATTTTGTGCTGAATGTGATAATTTTTTAATGTTGCAGGGATTTTATTACCTACAAACTATGGTCCTCCATCCGTGATTATGTCCTGCGGGAGGCCATATCACACAAATATTTGGAATAGGAAATGAATCACATAGTCCTCTATAGCTCTTGGAAGTGCCTCTGCTTCAACCCATTTGGTAACATACTCTGTTGCTACTAGAATATATGTTTTCTGATTTGATGATGGGTTGATCAGACTAACAAAATTGAGCACCCAACACTCAAATGGTTCGATTACTAACTGTGGGTTTAAAGGCATTTCGTCGAACTGTCCAGGACGTCCTGCTCTTTGGAAACTGTCATAGGCTTGCACAAACTTCTTAGCATCTTTAAAGATTGTGGGCCAATAATAACTTGTTTGCAAAACCTTGTGACTAGTCCTTTGATCTGCGAAATGTCTGCCACACGGTCCGTCATGACAAGCTTTCAGAATGTCAAATATTTTGTCTTCATGGACGCATATTCTGATGTGCATATCTGCCCCTGTATGAAATAGGTAGCCCCCAATCCAAGAAAATCGAGTACTACATTGCACAATTTGTTTTTGTTCATTGGGGGTTAGATGCTTTGGTAATTTTCCTACTGCTAAATAATTTGCAACATCCGCATACCAGGGTGTCTTGACAATAACATCAAACAAATGTTCATATAGGAATTGATCTTTGACTGTTGTTGCGTCCACTAGCTTCGTCATTCGTGAGAGAAAGTCAGCTATAGAGTTCTCTTTTCTAGGTCGATCTTTTATTGTGATGTCAAATTCCTGCAATAAAATCAACCATCTTGTTACCCTACCATTTGTAATAGGTTTATTTGCTAAATATTTTATGGCAAAGTGATCTGTATATAAGACAACAGGATATCTAGTGATATAATGCCTAAATTTATTTACAACATGTATTACAGCTAAAAACTCTTTTTTAGTAACAATATAGTTTAGCTCGGTAGGAGACAAATTCTTGCTAATATAATAGATTGCCTATGGTTTTTTGTCTTCTTCCTGCCCAAGGACTGCTCCAATAGCTGTGTCTAAAGCATCCAATGAAATTTGAAATGGCAGGTCCCAATTTGGGCCTTTGAGCATTGGGACTGTTGACACAAGCTTTTTCAGATCCTCAAAAATACAGTTGCATTTATCTATCCAAACAAAATCTACATTCCCTGTCAGTGCGTATAGAGGTGCAACTATTTGAGAAAAATGTTCTGTGAATCTCCTATAATAACCAAAAAATCCTAGAAAACTATGTACCTTTATCTGTGTGGTAGGAGTAGGTATTAACAAAATTATTTGAATTTTGGCCGGATCTACCTGTATTCCAGCTGCCAAGATATAATGAGCCTAGGATGAGTCCTTCGGTCATCATCACATAACACTTTTCATGGCTCAAGTAGAGCCTGGTGGCAATACATCGTTACAACACCTTTCCCAATGTGTCTAATGCTGGCTCAGAATCATTTCCATATGGTGTGAAATCATCCATGTATACTTCGAGCCCTTCATTTATTAAATCTGAAAAGATGCTTAGGATGGCCCTCTAAAATGTGGTAGGGGAATTGCATAGGCCAAAGGGCAGGACTCTATAAGAAAATGTTCCCTAAGGACAGGTAAATGTAGTTTTGTCCTAGTCTTAAGGGGTAATTTGAATCTGATTGTATTCATTGAAGCCATCCAAGAAAGAAAATAATTTCTTTCCTGCTAATGTGTCTAATACCTGATCAATGAATGGAAGGGGAAAGTGGTATTTCTAGGTTGCTTTGTTTAATTCTCTGTAATCTACACAAATACTCCACTTTCCATTCTTCTTTGGCACCACTATTAGTGGAGAGACCCACTTGCTATTAGAAATTCGATAAATAAAGTTCACATCCAAAAGTTTTTGTAATTTAGCTTTTGCAATATCTTTTGGGTGAGGGTTGAGTCTCCGTTGGGGTTGGCAAATGGGTCTAACATATTTTTCTGTATAAATGTGGTGCATACACAGCTGGGGATCGATTCCCTTCATGTCCGGATAATCCCATGAAAAAGCTTCCTTATATTTTCTCAGTAGTTGGACAAACTTTTCTTCTTGTTCATGAGTCAGGTTATTGTTAATGTTCAAGGTTTTTCCTGGCTCAATCTCTATTATTTTGCTATTTGAAATAGAGGTAGTGGGTATTGATTGGTCATGAGTGTCTTTGAGTGGATCTTCTTCTAGTTCATTGCCAAATTCTGCCTCTATCATGTGAAATTGTACATGGGATCTGGATTCGGATTGGTTAATGAAGTTTTTAATAACATCATCCTCTATTTGATATTTAAAATCGAGGGCATCTTCTATGGTTAATGGGGACCTAATGTTTTCTCTTAGGTATGATACAGGTTGTTTGTTAGTTTTTATTATTGTTACACTTGGCTGGGCGGGAGGGTATAGAGCTAGATTTTTGATATTACTCCATGTAGTTATAGTCATACTGCCTTGTTGGCAGCCAATATAAGCATTATCAGTCACAAGCCAAGGTTTACCTAAGATTAGCGGGTGTCCATCGAGTCGGTTTTTGGGCTTGATTATCAGAAAGTAGGTAGGATATTCCCAAGAATCTATGGATACCATTACATCATGTAGTGTACCTTCTGGCCTAAATACTGATCAGTCAACTAGTTCTAATAAGTTGGAGGTTGGTTCACTAATGTAATGCCTAGTTTTTGACAAGTGGTGGTTGTCAAAATATTAATTGCAGCCCCTAAATCAACTAGGGTGTTATGTAAAAAAATTAGTTAATTTTAGGTTTATTATTTAATTTTAGGTTTAATTAGACGAAAGGGCACGATCACAAGATCATGCCCTTTCCCCAAAGGGTGCCCATGGCAATATATAAGCCAGGAACCCCATTGTAAACAATAATCATCTGTTTATTCATTTTTAATAAGATATTTATACATATCTGTTTGTCAAGAAGTTTTCACTTCATTGGTATCAGAGCAAATGAATCCTCTTGCCTGGCTGGGTTCATGCATCCATCTACTGCCAATTGTGATCCCTGCATCTGGTCGTTCACCTCCCTTTCCATGCACTTCTGCCATACAAATTCTCTATGGGTAAGCTAAAACCCACCGTCCAACCCGCACACCACTTCCTTTGCCTACCACCATTTCTAAACCCACAATTCCCATCGTTTCCATTGGAATCGTGCCACTCGACCCTCTTGCCACCCGCTTTACCCCTGCATCTGTCCGCTACATCGTTGCTTCTGCCTCCCGCTAGTCATTTTTTGCTGCCATTAAGATTGAACCCTCTATGGCAAGTTCTGTGTAACCTGTGGCTACGTGGAATAATCCCTGTAGTGGTTCCGTGCGAGTGACCTGTGGCTGCGTGGAATAACCTCTGCAGGAGCTTGAAGTATATTTGCCACCAAGATTCTATTGAACGGTCTGCGGAAGTGTTAATTGCTACAGGAGGTGCCCCCACCAACGAACGTGATGGTAGACATATAAAATTATATATAACGTCATATATATATATATAATGTGAAATATATAATATATATAACATATATACATAATTATATTATATATTATTATATAATATATATAATTTAATTAATTTTAATTAATTAAAAAAACTTATGTCATATAATTAAACTAATTAATTTAATTTAATTATTTAAAAAAATTTAAGCTGGCAGATAAATACAACCCCCCACAAACTTGCTCAATGTTGACAATGACAAATTATGGCAGATTTCCAAAAAAAATTGGTTGACGTGGAGCATAAGATAAATAACAACCATGATGAGGTCAGTAAAAGATTAGATGAATTCCATATCAAGCTTGAGAGGTAGGCTGACAATATAAAAAATCAGGCTGACAAAATAAAAAATCTTTAGGATACGACAAATCGGATAGAAGTAAAGATGGAAAATCAACATGTCCAAATAGAAGTAGAAATCAGACAGGTCTTAACAATGCTAAAACTTCTGTGTAAAAAGGCGAATTGTACACCCGCACAACTACTAAAAGAAAATAAAGAAAATCAGGAGCACATCTCATCAGATTCAACCAAGTCAAAAGACTCTCATGAAAATGTTGAATCCCCAAAAAAATCAGCGACACCCCACCCAGAAATAAGTAACGCGACTCTTACAAACAAGCAACTCTGGGATACCTTTACCAATCAACACCCCTTTTTCACTCAACCATTAGCGACATACTAGCGAAAGGCAAAAGTCAAGATGCCTAAATTCGATGGAAACGAAAAAAACAATGTTGCATGGATAAATAAAGCAAAAGAATGCTTTGAGATATATGACATCAATGATGATGACGAAAATCTCAGGCACACATCCATGAAAATGGAAGGAGAAGCATATAATTGGTATATGTGGTGGAAAAAGACAACACACATCATTAGCTGGAGAAAATTTAAGCATGCATCCTTTAAAAGATTCCAAGGTGTAGAGGAAGAAGAGTTCTTTTCAAAAATCATCAAATTACGACAAAAAGGAAGTGTGGACGAATACACTCAAGAATGGGAGACCTTAGTAACATGAGTACCTGGGTTATCAGAATTTCGTCTAATTCAATCATATGTCTCGAGACCCAAAACCCATTTACAAGTAGAACTTGAGATGCATGACATTACATCAATAGAAGTAGCAAGACGAAAAGCAAAAACAATCAAAAGAGATTTGACCCAATATTTTGGTCAAAAGTGGAAAAAAACATATTCGAGATGAAGAATACCCTAGTATGTGGACTCAAATAATATGAGATATGTTCCACCACATCGTCGTGAAGATGAAAAATCTAATGTGGAAATGCAAAGGATAAAAGAGGTTAAATGCAAACACTGTGGTGAGAAGTGGGACCCCAAACATAGATGTGCTAAAGTAAAAGAACCAAAGAACCTATGTAATTGTGAAGCAACCAAAGATTCAACCAGCGAAGATTCTGACATAGAAGAAACAGAAGATGCCCCAGAATTCTCACTAGAATTAGATGACTGAAGTATTCAGCAAGTTTCATTATCAGCTATGATAGGTATATCACAACCTCAGACCTTAAAGTTAAAAGGACACATAAAGAAGAACAATGCAGTGGTTCTCATCGACTCTGGTAGCACACACAATTTTTTAGATGCAACCGTGGCAAAGAGACTCAATATTTTTTCATTTCCCTTTCCAAAAATGAAAGTGATGGTAGCTAATGGTAAGAAGATTGAAAAGGCAGGGAAATTCCATAAGGTCAAATTGCAGATTCAAGACTTTAATTTAGAGTCTTCGTTATTCACGGTACCGTTAGGAGGAGTAGATGTAGTCTTAGGTGTCTAATGGCAACAAATTTTAGGTACTTATGCTGCTGACCATCAAGTAAAATTTATAAAATTCAAATGGGGAGGTCAAAAGTACAAATTACACAGATTCCAAGCACTAGAGAATCAAATTGTATCATCATCTTAGATGATGAAGATGAGTCGAAAAGGAGCACCCGCTTATGTAGTACAATGTCACTAGCTAGAAATTTTATTTGCAAATATGACCAGTGAAGAGTCAGTAGAGATATGAAATCTAATTCGGAAGCATGAAAAGGTATTTCAAGACCTACCTATGAAGATGCCGCCTAATAGGGAAATTGAGCATACAATAGAAGTCAAGGAAGGGTTAGACCTCATCAACATCAAGCCTTACCAATATCCACATCACCAAAAAATAGAAATTGAGAGATTAATCCAAGACCTTTTAAAGTGTGGGACTTTGATCATCTTGGAATATCTGATCAAGTGGAAGAACTTACCCGAAGAAGATGCTTTTTGGGAGAATGAAGCATTTTGTCAACAACATCCGTCATTGCGTATGCTTTGAGGACAAAGCATTCTTTTGAGAGGAAGGCAATGTTATGTAAAAAAATTAGTTAATTTTAGGTTTATTATTTAATTTTAAGTTTAATTAGATGAAAGGGCACGATCATAAGATCACGCCCTTTCCCCAAAGGGTGCCCATGGTAGTATATAAGCTAGGAACCCCATTGTAAACAATAATCATTTGTCTATTCATTTTTAATAAGATATTTATACATATATTTATGTTTGTCAAGAATTTTTCATTTCATAGGGAATTTGAGAAGGTTTTTCCATTGATTTGCACCGTCACTATAGGATTCCCTGGGTCTTCATATTTGACAGATGCTTATCTTCCTGATAACAGATCAGGTAGGGTGCCAACTACTTGGATTGTTGGGTTAGTTGTTATTCTCCTCTTTGGCTTCCTTATACATAACTCTTTGATTGTTTTTGCATATATTGGGATATCTTGGATAGCTTGGAGGAGTGAGATTTTTATATACAAATTTCTTAGTTCTCCCTGAATATCAAAGTCAGGATGTTCTATAGGTCACAATATGATTATTGTTCTAGGAATGGGGGAGAAGATGTGGTTGCTTGGTCATGAGTTTGTTGTCTAACCACATCTTCTTCTTGTAATGGTTGTTTTGCATGTAACTAATTTTCAACTTGAGCATTTTTATCTCCCTCAGTTTCTATTATGCACCCAGACCTTAATTGAAGGTTGTTGCACTCCCTTACATCGCTTTCTAGTTCTGGTGTTTCGATTATTTGGACAGATTGAACAGGTCTATTATTTGGGTTTGGGTTGGGTTGGGCTAGGAGTTATGGTCTTAAGTTGGACTGGGGATTTTGTTGTAGTGTATATGGCACTGGCAGTGTGGGAGGGAGTGGGATGGTTCCAGCTGGATGATTCATCGGTCTTTGCCAGTTTGACTGGTAGGCTTGACTTTGTGAAGTGGGAGGGGACCATTGTGTTGGATATGCATTGTTTTGCCAATATGGTGGAAAGTAGGGAAAATTTGGCCAATTAGTTTGGCTTGTTTTATTTGGCCATGGTGATGAAGGAAATGGTTGTTGTGACCAGTTTGAAAAGGGTGGCTGATTTTGCCACATTGTATTATATTGTTGAGCATGATATTGCGGAGGTTGGAAAGAAGAAGATGGATCAGAGGGCATACTTAGTTGTCGTGATTTCCATTGACATCGCTGATTGAGTAGGTACATTGGTTCTGATTCTTCCTCCACTTCCTTGTATACTTCTTTCAAACCCGGGAGTGAGGGGCAGTTCTCTGTGGAGTGTTCTTTTGTACAAATAGCGCAAACTTGAACTGCATTCAATGGGCACTCTTTATGGCTGTCTTTCTTTCTACATCTAGGGCCGAATATTGCCAAATTTTTCTCTGCCTCTACTTGTTTCTATTTCGCTTTCATAATATCGAGTTGTGTTGTCAAAGTTCCCAATATATCATTTTTGAAATTCTCGAGTAAATTCTCGATTTCTGTGCAGGTTACTCCTCCACTAGAGATCTTGCTGTCCCTTGTGAGCATGTAACGTTCCACTAGTTTTAGCCTTGTACGGCCTTGTGAACTACTGATACACAAACCAATAATGTCAGCAAAATTTTCTTGATAGATGTCACCTTTTCCCATGATATTTAGTGTTTCAACCCATTGTTCCTTCATGCCTTTAATTAATGTTGTTTTTAATAGATTGTTAAGTAAGGGTAGTGATGCATAAGGCGATCTCTGAAGATTATATTGAAAATGTTCAACATACTCTTCTAGTGTCTCATTAGGTCTGGCTATCTTCTAAAATATTTCATCCTTTAACTCTCTAGACCTACAATAATCCTGATACTTCTTCAGAAAAACACCTTTTATTTGATCCCAGTCGTTTATAACACCTCCACCTAACCCCATAAATCACCGTAAAGCAGCCCCTTTTAATGTAGAGGGAACTAATTTTAGCTTTTGGGTATCAGTGGTATAGTCATACCCTTGGCATAGCACATCGAATTCAAAAAAAAATGTGTCTAGATATTCCGATGTTAGGCCATGGAATGTAGGAATATGTTGGAGAGGAATGGCCTTCATAGGTGCATTAACTGCAAAATCTACAATGGGATATTACAGTGTGGAGGTTTGGGGTGTTTTCTGGTTCTGGGCCATTTGGTCAAATATGTGCCAATATCCTTCTGGGATTTCTAGGAGTGTATTCCTAGGCTGGCTAGAAGGAGCAGGAATGGCCTTAACAACACTTCCTTTGTCTAGGATGATGAGAGTTCCTTGCTGAACTAATATCTGGGGAGATCTTAGCCCTTCATGTTCTTTAGCTTTGTTCTGGGTGATTTTGACAGCACTTCCCTTATTTGGGTTGCTCAGTGGTTGTACTATTCTATGCGGAGATGTTGGTTCTTTGATTTCCCCTGTTTCTCCTCCTCCTTCACAGAGATTACTAAGGTTCCCTTCTTGTAACGATTTCGGGCTAGGATTCTCAATTTCTCGAAAATCTTGCTCCTCTATTTGGATGTGCACCTTAGCAAAGGCTACAGATGGTGATTCTATGGCCCGAAGGGAACTAGTAGGTTGTCTAGAAGAAAATTTCCTAGGGCCTACTGATGGCTGAGATTTTTCTTTTTTAAGGATATTATCTATAAAGGTTGATCAGCCAAGGGTCACTAGTCCCTTGGATTTATCAGGTTTGGGTAGTGGTTTTGGATTCTTTTTAGCCTTTTTCTGCTTAGTTATGCACACAAATCAAATACTTATTTCTACCCAAAATAATCAACAATTCTGCAGGAAAGCGGGCGGGGGAGTAGGGTTGTTACATGCTCCATAACGCAGGTTCTTACCTTTCGTTTTTAAAACCCAACTCTCTCCTACCAGGTACTTACACTACTCTCTTTTCAAAAGAAACAAATAGCTACACTCTCCCTGACAACGACGCCAAAATGTTGAGCGATAAAAAGGTGTCTTTTAACCCCTATTTACCTTAAATTAATTATCAATCCAGGTACGATTAATTTATCTCAAGAGTGTACTCAGTTTGAGGCAGTCACTTGTTCAAGAGTAATGCTTGTAGTATACTGCTTACAAAAGTAAAAGTAAATGAATGCTGGAAACAAAATATAATTGTAATGGCAAGAAACATAAATGCTTTGTAACTAAATCATTCACTCAAGAAACTACAACAATCATCAGTGAAGGATGTAGTAATGATAACTCTTTCCCCTATAAATTGATGTAAATGAAAATCGATCATAGATACGTTCTCGAGTCTGAGAACTTAGACAACAGTAGTCAATGTTTGTTACAGTTGTAGATCATTTCTATTCACACCAAAGCAAATACTGGAAATAACAATTCGATTAACAGAAAAGGAACAACAACTAATCTACTAAAATGATTGAACAACAAAGCTTAATCTACAGAAATGAATTAAGAAACAATCTTAACTGAAATGAATTGAACAACAATCTTTAACTAAGAAAATAATTAAACAACAATCTAAGAAAGGAACAACAAACTGCAATAAGTGTGAACACACAACAACTATAGAGTAATGGAATCAATAATCATAATGGACATTAACCACAGTCATAAAGGAACAACAATTGCAATTATAATGGAACAGAAGTTAAATGAACAACAATCACAACTGTAAGTGAACCGTAGTTAAAAGAATGGAAATCACTACTGTAAATGAACAACAATATCAATCTGTAAATGAACAGCAATAGCAACTGGAAATGAACAGCAGAATCTGAATTAAACAGTGCAATATTGTTTTAGAAGGAATAACATAACATTTTCAGCTGTAAATAATAATTTTGCTATCCAATTAGGATTTCGATATAACAAAGAAATTAAGGGAAATGTTCAAAAACAAAAGATTACTGAGTAAAGCGAATTAAGAGAATGCAAAGGAAATCAAACCACACACGACTGTAATTGCAAAATAATGATACAAGAAGCAAATGATCCACTAGGGCCGGGCCCTTAGCCACTAGGGAAGCACTGTTGCGGTTACTCCAGAATCAGATAATGAAACAACAACTGAGTTATATATTAATCATAAATGGCAGAGTTACAACGATCGCTCTTCAAAGAGAGTTGATGATCAAAGTTAAGTTTATGACAATAATTTCTACAAATTGACAATAAAAATCCGCCCCGTGGGCTACTAGCGCTATCCCATTTTATAATGAACAGACAAAAGTATCAAGAGTATCGATAAGCTTTGAAACAGTGATCCCTTAGGATCAAAGGATCCCGAGGGATTTGCTTTGTCTTTCATCTCTAGTTATGGTTTTGTCCTCTTGCGTTGATGCCACATTTTCTCTACCTTTTCCTGGACCATGCACTCCGATCTTGATTTCCTTGTCTGGATTCGGCTTCCTGTCAAAGGGACAACAATTACTTCTGCTTTGTCTTTTCCTCTTGAATAGTGATTTTCCATTTTCTTCACTTTTTGCATAGAAAGAGACAATAATTAGTCATTTTGTATCAATCAAAAATCTCCTTAATTCCACCATAATTCTTTAATCATATTACCATCTTAGAGTGTAAAGAAGTTATGATTCAAAGGAAAAGATAAAGAAATAAATGGTAAATGCATACCTTTTCCAATACTCAACACCTTCAATGATGTTTTCCTTGGAGGTTCTTCAATCCTGTCCAACACAATGGAAATCACTCCTGTCTAATATAGGTGCTATCTATCCTTCTGATTCTAGTCCGATTACTTTCGATCTAGAGAATCATGTACCTCGTCTTCCTCATTAGATTGCATTTCTGATCCAGGTCCTTATCAAAGGAAATATGATTTATAGAACGGTTATTGATGAAGGTGCATCTACCTGCATCATGTCATTTTCATGTCGGAAAGCCATTAGCTATCCTCCTCTTAACTAATCTCCAAACACCTTGGAAGCCTTTGATGGCAAGGGTTCACAGCCATACAATATTCTCATGAACTTACCAATTACATTAGAAGGTAAGACCGTTGAATTAGAAGTAGAAGTTATAGATGCCAATCTCAACTACAACCTTCTTCTTGGGTGAAGTTGGACTCATGCCATGTTTTGTGTGGTGTCTTCTTTGTTCCGCATACTTCGTTTTCCTTGTGAAGGAAAAATAGTCACGGTTGATCAACTATCTTTCTTTTCATCTGGTCCATTGAATGGTAAAATTCCTTATATGGGAAATACTGAGATTCCTTACGAGAGCGTGGGAGTGGGTCTCTTCAAAGACTCTGCTTTAATGGGTACCTTTTCTCTCCCACCTCCGAATGTTCATTCAGTCAATATGGTCTCAGACTTTGTAGATCCTTGGATTATCCCTATCGATGATCAAATTGACTCTTTTGGCGATGCTATGCCTTTAAGTCCATTGGAGATAAATTATTAAGAAATTGTTTTAGCTTCGATTTCCACTTCAGAAAATCATACTGTCTTCAGTATGAACCTGGACACTTACGTTCCATCTCCTTGGCTTGGTTCTTAGGACTCTCCATATCCTTTGAATGAGAAATTCCCCACTAACGAGAGTATTATGGAAGTCATGTCTCAGGAGGAAGTTCCATGGAACGGTCTACATCATTGTTCTTCTTTTCTCCCTAGCCTTGATGAGATGCCTTCCTGTCTTGAAGCGCCTGTTTCTCATTCTCCTACACCTCCACTTCACACACCTATCTAGGTATATGAAGTCTTTTCGGAGGGTAATATGAGAAACATCACTACTACAATGCCTCTTGACATTTCCGTTAAACTGCGAATTGTCGAGAACATCCATATTGGGGTTACCTATTCTCCAGATGAGATCAGGATTTATACTCAGCTTTTTAAATAATTCTGAGACGTTTTCGCTTGGTCATATGAGGAAATGCTTGGTATCGATCCAACCAAAGTGGTGCATGAGATTCTAACTTATCCTAGTGCTAATCCTATTCGGCAATGGCTTCGCCCTTTGCACCCTCGAAAGGTGACTACTATTAAAGAAGAAGTAGAAAAGGTTTTGAAAGTAGGTTTGATTTATCCTATGCCATTGACAGATTGGGTATCCAATATCGTCTATGTTGCCAAAAGCAGGGCACGATACGTGTTTTTGTTGATTACCACGATATCAATCGTGTGTGTCCTAAGGACAATTATCCTACTCCCTTTATCGACCAGATCATCGACAAATGTGCTGGGAGTGAGATTTTCTCATTCATGAACAATTTTTCTTGCTATAACCAGATTAACATTTCACCCATCGATCAACATAAAACAACCTTTATCTATCCCTGGGGTACTTTCACTTACAAAAAGCTTCCTTTTTATCTGAAGAATGCTGGTGCTACCTTTTAGTGAGCAATGTCCTATGCATTCCATGACATTCGACACATTGTTCAGCCATACCTTGATGACTTGCCTACGCATTCGACTAAACATCGTGACCATCCGGATCATTTAAGAGCTATCTTTTTACGATGTTGGAATTATAATATCCATCTCAATCCACACAATTGTGTGTTTTACGTTGAGTCTGGCTGGCTCTTAGGTTTTGTTGTGTCTCGTGAAGGTATCAGGATTGATCCTTTGAAAGTTGAGGCCATAGTCAATCTACCCCCTCCTTCATCACTACTGTAATTGCAGAGTTTGCAGGGAAAAGCTAATTTTCTCCGTCGGTTTATACCTCATTACGCGAAACTTTCCAAAGGTTTTACTCACCTACTTAAGAAGGGGATTCCTTTTATTTGGGATGAGGTTTCCCAAGAATCCTTCAATGCTTTAAAGCAAGCCTTGATTAGTGCTCCTTTATTGCATCCCCTCGATTACCTTTGCGATTACTTCCTATATTTGGCTGCAACTGATACCACTATTGCTATGGTGTTAGTTCAGGATGATGATGATAGTAATGAGCACGTGGTTTATTATCTGAGCCAAAACCTTCTTGATACTGAATCCCAATATTCTCATGTTGAGAAGCTTACTTTGGTGGTAGTTCATGTCGTTTAAAGGTTTCAAAACTATATCCTTTTACAAAAAACAACCGTAATTTCTAATTGCAACCCCATGACATATATATTGACTCACCAGTTACTTGGGGGAAAATACTCCAAATGGATTGTCATCCTACAAGAGTTTGATTTGGAATTTACTACTGCCAAATTAAAGAGATCACTCGTCTTTGCTAAGTTAATTTGTGCTCTTCCATATACAAACACCCCAATCGATTTTACTGAGTAGATACCCAATAAAACTTTGTTTCTAATCAACACTCTTGACCCCTGGTATGGAGACATTATTGTTTATCTCCAAACGCAGACTTCTAGTTTGATTTGTCTCAATCCGACTGACACCGCATCTGGCATTAGTCCCAACCCTATTGGATCATCAGTGATACATTGTATCACGTCAGTGTGGACTTTGTCCTTTGCAAATGTCTCACCTTTGGAGAGGTTGAGCGGGTCCTAAATGATTGCCACTCTGGTGCCTGTGGTGTTCATTTGTTTGGATATGCCACTGCTCAGAAGATCCTTTGCACTGGTTATTTCTGGCCTTTTATATTCAAAGATTTCATTCTATATGTTCAAAAATGCCATGAATACCATATTTTCAACCACAAAAAGCGTGCCCCACCAACACCCCTACACCCAATAATTACCATTGACCCATTTTCCACACGGGGCATTGATTTCATGACATGTAACCCTCGCTCCGCTGGGGGGCATGGTTATATCATTGTTGTCACTGACTATTTTATGAAATGGGTTGAGGTGATGCCTACATACAACGCTAACGGTATTACTGCCACATAGTTCCTTTTTAACCACGTTATAACATGTTTTGGTGTCGCTGAAACTATCGTGACTAACCATGTATCACATTTTTGTCAGCACATGATGGTAGAGCTAACTACTTAGTTGGGCCTGTTATCACTCAGGTTGTCCCTAGGCTCCTAATAGGGATACGGCCGAGGTAACCACAAACCAATCTTCTGATTGCAGGTTCTAGCCCACCTGCAATCGGAGAGGGCTCTCTCCTTTTGATTCAACCTTAGTTGATGATTTTAGGCTAGCTTTCTAACTTCAAGGGAATGTTGACTGTGATTGGAAAGAAGGTAGGATTCTCGAACAAAGAGGCACAGTAAGGTGTGATAAGTTTCGAACCATTGGGCATGGAGTCACAGATTGAGGCATGCGAGCGTTTTCTTGGTCACAAGGGGATATGGAGCGGGATAGCCACACAGGATGCAATACTCGGTCTGCTGAAAGTATGGAATGAACATCAGGGATGAAAGGCAAAAGAGAATCATTCCATCATGCTGACAAAGAGGAGAAGTGGGTGAGTGGGATCCCGGAGCAGTTAAGAATTTCTAAGACATGCACTCATATGTGAAAGAAACAGGGTAAACCAGATCATTTAAGAATACAAGCTCATAACTGTTTCTGAAGAAAACATTGAAAATGCAGAAATTGAACTTAAGGTGTATTGGAACAAATCTTAAGCTATTCTTTTTTCCTGCAATTTAGAAAGGTGGAAAGATGATAAAAAACATAAAATAAAACAGGGGAGAAGAACACTTATTGGATCATGTAGAGACACAGGAATTCCGTGATCATTCCTTGGCCAAGAGAAAACATCAAGTTGTTTCGCAATCCATGCTTTCAGCAATCTTTGATTATGGAAATTATGACAGTTACAGTGCGAGTCTTTGCTCAGAGAAAATGCTGGAAAGAAGACTGACCAACAACTAGTACCAACCAACCAACCCCTCACAACATTGCTTAGGGTGGTATTTAAGAAACAAAATATCAAAAAGACATCATTACAAATGACCTTGACAGGTCTGCTTAGAATTCTTCAAATAAATGCTGCTGGAATTAAATGCAAGTAAATCTTTTTGGCTGCACTGGGGGCAGCTGGATCGGAACAGGTGACGAGGTGGCCCTTGGGGACCAGATGCAGTGCTGCTGGAGTGAATGTGTTTCAGGGCTGCAGTTCGGCTTTGGTGCGAATTGAATGTGCAATAATTATGATTTGAGAGTTTCAAGTAGTTTCGCTCTCCTTCTATGAATCTGCTGGAAGATATTCAATTTTCTCTTGCTTTGGGCCGCTGCTCAAGATATTCTCTGATACACTTTGCTGCTACATTGATGGTTTCCGCCGTCAACTGATACTCTTTGACACGCTTGATGCCTACTGATGTGATCTGATACTCTTTAAACTCTGTGACTGATCTGTTGTTGTCTTCAAACCGGATCCTTTGGCACGATTGGGCGATTTTCGGGCTCTTTCGGCGCGCAGTGGGCTCGGCAATTAGAAGATTCCCTGAAGATTCCTCGAAATGGCCTATTTCCCATATTTGCGCATCGGAAACTGCCTCTGTTTCTTGATCTGGAGCTCCGAAGTGCAATTTTTCTCCCTGCGTGAATCTTTTTCGGCTTTTCTGGCTGCTGACGTAAGCATGGTGTCGGCTGTACAGTGGATGACGTCAGCTGTGGGTCCCTGGTACAGCACGACGTGGTGAGATACTGGGTGGACTGCGGTGAAGTGATTCCGATGCGATATCGCGATATCGCGTCGGCGGGGAAAGAGGGGGATCATTGGGTTGGGCATTTGGCGCTTGCGACTGCCGATATGCGATATCGTGATATCGCATCGGCGGAGAGGAAAGGTGAACGGATTGAACACTCGGTGTTTGTGATCGCCGATCGCCGATATCGCAATATCGCATCGGCGGGGGACGAATGGGCTATGTTTTGCATGAATGTGAGAGTGCGAGGTTGCGACGCGAAAACGGTTTTGAGGGGAAAAGGTAAGTAAGTGGGTGTGACGGTCATATAAGGTTTCGGAAGGGGTCCGACTACCTCGGGGGAACTTTATACTTTGGAAGGAGTCCATCGTATTTGGGAGGTGGTTCGGGGGTCGGGGCTCTTGCTTAGTTTCTAATAAACTGAACAATTCCCGGGAATTGATATGGTTATTTTTCAACTAGGGGAGGGATATTACATAAGGGATTTTTACTTAGTATTAATACGAGGACGGGAAACATAGGGAGCTACATAATAATGTTAGTGGTTAATATGGAGATGGTAAGAAAGCGCTAAGTTCGGGAGAACTTAGGCTGTTACGGGGGGTAAAACCATACTTCGAGAGAAGATATGGAACAACTTTGAGTAAAGCAGATCTTTACTCAACCGGAGTGATGAAGATGATGAACTCAAGAGGTGTCAAGCAGATCTTGACCTCTTTTGGGGATGTTAGTTAATGATTGGGGAAAACAGAGAAGGGGAGTTAGTTATACCTCATTTGAGCCTTTTGCTTACAGATCTTTGCTGATTATGTTCTGCATGATATGATAGCTGAAAACTTGGATCTGGTCAGCAATTCAACAGCCTCAGAACTACCTACCCAGCCTACTTGCCTAACATTTTTTCTTCTTTTGCTTGGGGGTGCACTTAGACTTGCAGACCCATCGTACATTTTTCTTTTAATGCCTTCCTATCTACATACTATCCTTATTTCTTCCAGAGCCCAGATTAAACTGTTGGGCTCTTCTGTTTCTCTACCTATCTAAGAGTCTGCCAAGAGTAAACTGTTTGGACAGACTTACAATCTCTATATTCTAAAATATGAAATTTAAACCTAGGGAGACCAAGATTAAACTGTTTGTACCTCTCTTTAACTAAAAGTAGCGATACCGGGATAACTTTACAAAATTTGAAGGCAATTGAATGAACTTGAAGTAGCCTTCTTCATTTGGAGACTGTTTGAGCAAATATGGAGCATTGCAGCAAGCAAAGTACAACATATTTGGCCTGTGAAATGCCAATCATGAAAAATGAATACCTGCTGCAGCAGGAGCTAACATCCGGTTCGTGGTAGACTTAGCGAGTGAATCAAGCCCTCTTGAAGTGTGGCGGCACACTGTGTTGTGATAACTCTATGACCAATTTGACTTTCGACCTCTTAGAAAAATTGATCCACGACTTCCTCAAATAATAATAATGGTTGTTTTGAATGAATGATGCGCCCCCTAATATAATCTGCCCAAATAATAAAATTCGACCAAATTAATGGAGCCTTCAGACTTTGATAAACGCGATAATATGATGCGTCCTTCTTTTTAATAATTTTGATGGATGGCTCAATTTGTCGCACAACCATTAAGCAACCAACAAAATTAAAAGGAGTTTGAGAAATGTTTAGGAATAAGATTTTGTAGAATAGCTAACGTCCATGAAGAATTTTTCCAGCAAATAGAAAAATTTGATCTTGGTTTCTCCAGAAATAATCTTCTTTTGACACCTTCAGCAAGATTACTCAATCTACATAAAACCCTTAGGCTGAGCCAATACCAAGGCTCTGATACCACTGTAATGTCCCAAATGAAGAAAATTTGGAACAAACCCTTAGCATAAATTTCTACTCATAACAGAAGATTACCATGTAAAATATAACAAACAAAATGCATGTAATTCTATAACACGATGAGGAGAAATAATCTCAGCTTTATTATAATATATAAACTTGGGTTTTACATGTTGGAATAACAAAATAGATGAGATAGCTAAGATAAAACTGGGCACAAATAGATCTACAAAAATGGTGCAATGGGCCTCCCAAAACAAACTGAAAATCAAATAACTGCAACATGTGAACCTTGAATGGATCCACCAAGGGAAGAGATGGGTGCTCGCCCACTCTCACTGAATCACTCGAGGGTTTCCACCCTGGGGCTGTTGTTGAAGTAGAGAACCGGGTTCTCAAACCTCTCCACAAGAAAATACTCAACTCCAAGATATCTCCAAATGACCTTCTCCCCCTCTTTTATAGATCTCATGGATAGATATCCAAGCCTCTAGAATCATTTTATTTTATTATTTTATCATTTTCTAGAAGCTCCTCCATTGACTTTATCAAGTGACCTTTTAATTTTATTTTATTTCACTTAAGTCACTTTTGACTTTTTTTCTCCAATTAATTATTTTTCCTTAATTAAATGACTAATTAAAGTCATTTTTAATTAAGGAAAATGGAAAAGCGCCCACCATACTATTTTCGGCCACTAGAAGTCTCTTCTTGGCATCCCATCCTGTAGATCTTCTCGTTCTAGTTCCAACGAACTATTACACTGAGGTGTTCCATCAATTAATCTCCCTGGAATGCCACCTCGAGCATAATTAATTAAGTTATGCCCAATAATAATGTTGATTTTTGAAAGTTGTTGAATGCGATGGAACAAAAGGCAAACTGTGTGGATGATGGAATATGCCAAGCGAATGCCATCAAATCCCATAAAAACTCAATTGGGACCCCTGACGACATAAACCTGCTCCACTGACTTGGCCATCCCCTACCCTGGAAATCTACAGTGGCAATACTATGAAGAAGAATAAAAATGGGGACATGACAGCTGCAGAAGCCAGTAGAATAACCATAAATGCTTGAGCAAATTGTTGGAAGAGAGAGATTCAGTTGCCAGAGGCCGGATAAGTTTCCAGGAGGTAGAGCGAGTCACTTCCAGAGGCAGAGGGAGGCAAGACAACTCACTTGGAGCCAATTTCCAAGTAGTGCGAGTTACCCAATGCTAGCAGTGCGAATTCTAGGCTACAATGCAACTAGCCAGTGTGGGGTTCGAGCAAGATAAAGGAGGTTGATTTGTTTAGCAAAGGATTTTGGGGATCTCTAGATTATTTTGGCTAGATATTTGTCGAAGGATCGCCAAATGGGCATCGAGATTATTGTACTCTCAAAATTTGTTGCATAATAATAAAATATACCCTCATCTACGGCGTTGGTTTTTCCTTCGGGTTTTTCTACGGACTTTGCATTCCAGAAATATCGATGTCTATTTTTATGTGTGCAAATATTTCTCAATTCCTTATTTTACTTCCGCAACATATTTTATTTGTGAAGAATGCATCAATGAGTTATTTGATATTTGTCGTAAACAAATAAACTACTAATCAATTAGGAGAATAATTTCCAGCTGGTGCATTCAAGGAAATTTCACATGGAATCAGAGCATTGTTGATCAGATCAGAGGCTCAGAAGCAAAAGAAGCAGTTTCGTGCAGTGTTAAAGGGAGATCTAAGCATCAGTTTCCAGATTTGCGTAGGCCAGCCAAGTAGTGCGAATTGTTGGGGCGGGAAAATCAATTTCTAGAACCAGAGAGGAGGAAAAGTTTGATTGCCTCTGAGTAGTGGCAACAAGAGGTGTGGTTGCCGAAAATCAATTTTGGTGAACACATCAATTGATTCCCTTAGCAGATTTGGGCGCAGAAATTTGCAACAAGGGTTTGTTGTTGTAGATTTGCGCAAGGCAGGAAGAGAAAAGTGCACGAAATTATACCCAGGACGTCTCCAGTAAAATTCTCAGATTTCTCCAGTATGGCCACAAAGAGATTCAACATTAAGGAGGCTAAGGATTTGTATTTTAGATTGGAGGATGAATTCGCTCAGATAGGTTGTCTTTGTAGCTCAACTTCAGAAGGTGTCTAGTACATAGATTGTGGAGCATCAGCTCGCATGACGGAAGTTAGAGATTACTTCTCCAGCTACAAGGAGGAAGAGATGGACTTGCAGATCCAGATGGGAAAGAACAATAAATGTACTCTAGTTGGGAGAGGTACCATTGAGATTTAGAGGGAGTCAAGAGCAAACACTAGTGTTATAGATGTGCTACATGTGCCCGACTTAGGCATGAACCTTATTTCAGTGTCCCAGCTACAAGACAAGGGATATGATGTCAACTTTGTAGGAAAGAAGGTGTTCATCAAACACTGGAACTGGAAGAAGGTAAAGCAGATTGGAATTCGTAGCAACACGTTGTAGATCGACTCTCCAAAGGCACTAGTTAGCAACAACAACAATGATAGCAGTAGCAGTGGGAGAGACCTGAATGAACTATGGCATAGGAGAATGGGGCATTTACACCATGGAGCACTTAAGATGTTGAGGGAGACAGTAATAGGTGTTCTAGAATTAAGCACGGGACACGATGATGTGTGTAGGGGGTGTGTACTTGGGAAATATGCTAAGGCAACATTCCTAAGAAGTGATAGTAGATCAAATGGTGTATTGTAGCTTATACACTAAGATATTTGTGGCCCTATGTCCACTAGATATCTCAGTGGGTATGAGTACTTTGTCACTTTCATTGATGACCATTCCAAGAAAACCGGGATCTATTTTTTGAAGACCAAGGATTAGGTCTTCAATCATTTCCAAGAGTTCAATGCTTTGGTGGAGAATGCAATAGGGAATATGGTCAAGGTGCTTTGCATGGATAACGGAGGAGAGTACACAGAGAGTGACTTCATGGGTTTTTGTGCAAAGGAGGGCATCAAGAGGGAGTGGACAACTCCATGCAATCCACAACAGAATGGAGTAGCGGAGCAGAAGAATAGTTCTATAGTTGGGGCGACAAAGGTTATGTTGTATGGCCAAGACATGCCCAAGTTTCTATGGGCGGAGGCATGTAACACAACAATGTATATACAAAACAGGGTTCCTCACAGGGTGTTGGGGAAGATAACACCAGAAGAAGTCTTCTCAGGGAAGAAGCCAAGAGTTAGTCATTTAAGGATCTTTGCAAGTGTAGCTTATTGCCATATACCAGATGAAAAACACACTAAGTTGGATCAGATTGCAAAGAAGGGGTTCTTCGTTGGGTATAACGAAAAAAGGCATACAGGATCTATATTCCTAGTAGCAAGAAGATTATCCTGAGACATGATGTGAAGTTCATGGAGGTGTTGATGGTGCTAGACCCACCAACATTCAGGGGATCACCCTGGTATGAAGTCCCAGATAGACGTCACACCATTTAGTGTGGGAGTCCCATCTGGTATGATGGCCCGGTTGCCATTGTCTTAAAGATTTTCCTTAACTCCTACTTGCCAGCACAGGAGAATGGTCTGCTTTGTCTTTGGGAAGTGAGGTTCGCGTGCCTGGTGAGTGTAAGTGTACTTGTGTCAATGGTTCTTTCATTGTGAGGGGAAGAGAGTGAAGGTGAGTTCCAGGTTGAAAGGGATCAGTCCCAACTCAACTAAGAACACACAACGCAAAGGACGTGCACAACTTCCAGGAGAGCAGTCCACTCGGATGCGACTGTCACAACATACAAGGTAAGATAACACGTACAACACTCATGGATTAGTCCAAGACGAGTGCGAAGGTTTTTATAGCAAGGTTCATGTGAAAGGTCTGTCTGATGTCTGACAGAGCAGTCAACACGGACGAGACAACATTAACAGCATATACAACACGTTTCCATTAATAGATGATGCATTACAACAAATGAATCAGCTTAGATGTAGAACACATGGTTAAAAAAACATGCATTACAAGTGTTAAAGATCGGTCTTACAACAAATACAATACATGTATGAAAACGTGTTGGCCTGTTAACAAGCTTATGAATTAAGCGAAAGTTCCAAGACACATCGTTACACCATACATGACTAACCTTGTCAACGGGGCATTGGAGCCACTACTTACTCCTCAAAGAAAAGATTACAGACTCTCTTGGCTATGTGGGAGGAGCTGAGGTGAAAAGTCCTTTCATCTACAAATAAGGGGGGTATTTATAGCCAACGGTGAAACTGACCCTTGTGGTCGTTCGACTATCCTCATGACCATTTGACTTCTATAACTTTCCGACTTACATGACTCTATGTTCAACAAGTGGGTCTCTTGGACTTCCACATTACACATATTGATTGACAACAAGCCCATAGTGGAGATGTGGGCAACATGACTCATGAGTTTGACTCAACATGACTTGACAAGACAATGTTGGTACACTCGTGCTGCTGCTAGAGTGCATGTCGAGCTACAGTGTTGCTAGGCAATGGATGTCTTTATGGTGTATCATAGCTTCACCTCCGCTTGGCGAAGTGCGCAAAGTTTTCAATGGTCCTTGGTTCGCTTGATGAAGCTCTAGCAGGGTGTCCCTTGCTTTCGTGTTGGAAGGCTTGACAAGTTCACTTGTTCGCGAAGGTGCATGTTTGTTGCGTTCGTCCGCTTCACATGCTTTGTTCATTCGTCCGTTGGTGAATCTGTCCATCTGCATGTGTTCCCTTCATTCATCCCGTTCGTCGTTTTGACACGTTTTTTGGTGTACCTATACCTGCAGTCACTCATGACGAGACGACATCAAATCCAAAACCTCCTAGTCTACCATGACACATGATCATTCGGATGTGGGTGATCGAGAGAGGCAGCAGGGTTGTGATGCGGGATGATGGCTCCGGGCAACTGCTGATGAAAGCTACGCAAGAGTCACTGAAGGATGGAGACAAACAATCTGAGTCGACAGTGATTAATTGCAAGGTCTAGCTCGGTTGGGAGGCAACATTGCACAAATTTCGGGAGGGACAGTCCAGGTTGCTGGAAGGCAAGACAGGCATGCTCTGCGCATTTTCCGAAATGAACGGTTAGTAGGGGCTAGACAACCAAATTTGCGCAAAGTTCTAGAGGAATGTGCTAGGCTGCACGAGGGGTCAGCAGGCAGGGATTGCGCAATCTTTCTGGGGAACTGCCTAGGAGACTGGCAGCCAGATCTGTGCAATTCCTAGAGGGAACTGCCAATTGGCTGTTGGGGTCACTGACAGCAAGATCTGCGTAATTCCCAGGAGGAACTGCCAGTTCGCTGCTGGGGTCACTGACAGCCAAATCTGCGTAATTCCTAGAGGGAACTGCCAGTTGGCTGCTGGGGTCACTGGCAGCCAGATCTGCGCAATTCCCAAAGGGAACTGCCAGTTGGCTGCTGGGGTCACTAGCAGCCAGAACTGAACAATTCCCAGAGGGAACTGCTAGTTAGTTGCTCAGTCGTTGGCAGCAGAAACTGTGCAATTCCTGGAGGGAACAGGCAGTCTGCTACTGGGAGTTGCTGGTTAGAAATAATGCACTAAGGCTGGGAGGTTGGCCTGCTGATCATCTCTGCGCAATTTCTGAGCTGAGTTCACTGATGGGCAGCAGGAGACCTGCTCATGAGCATTGCGCAATTTCTGAGATGAACAGTCGGTCGACTGTTCAAGTGGCCAACATGAGTCCACTTGAGTTTCTTGCGGGCAGTACACTTGACATAACTAGCTTGGTGTTTCTGCGTTGTTCTGGTTGACAATCGATCAAGCTGAAAGCAGGGTGATGGTCTGGCTGTCAATGAGGAGTCTGGTCGTCAGAACTGCAGCAAAAATGACTGTGTGAACAATCGAAAGATGCCTAGGTGATCATACGAACACACACTCACATGACTTGACGACGAAACGACCAAACCATCCAGACACACATGTTCAATATGACTAACTGACGGTGCGAGCAATAAGCACGACACTTGTGATTGATCGTTCATGATTGACATGACACTTGTGCGACAGTGAATGTGACTCCGGGTGTGAGTGCGACAGATGCTTTCATGGTGAACACAACAAACACATACGAAGCGAAGACTTTGAGCATAACCAGAACATGGTCGCAAGCATGATTTAGACATCAACATGAAGAGACTCGAGTGCAATAGATAAGCAAGGCGAATGTAAAGTCTCACACGAGATCACGAAGTGAACCCGAGTGGGTGCAGTCATCAAGCGAAACACTTCAAGGGAGACTCCGAAATTGGTGCAGGCCAAAATTTTGGAGTGTGGTTGTAGCCCCTACAACATTTGGCGACACGCTGGTAGAACTCCAACTTCTCTGTTTTGGTTAATTGCTAGCACAGGGCCTTGGTCTTTCGAGGAGTATTGAATTGGTGTGCAGGTTCCTTCAGTTTCCCCACTTACCCCATGGACATACGTGGTTCACCCTTTGCCGACTCAGTCAAACACAATCAAAAGTTAAGCTTAGATCTCAGTGTTTCGAATCCAGGAAGGGTAGTTAACTCCCAAGTTGAATATTTTTAGAGTATAAGTTTTCATCTCTGGTGTTGCTTCGCTGCCAGTAGGCCTGCACAGTACCCAGGCAGAGTCACACAGGAACACACACATTGCTCCACTGCCAATGAGCCTGGTCAGTACCACGGTGCAGTTGCATGCTTCACCTCTCTGCGCAAGAAGCCTTTCTCTTCTTTCACCTTTGTATTTTTAAGAGAACTGTGCATAGGAACTTATTTATTTTTGGGACAGAAGAGGGATCTCGACTTATTTAGAGCAGAAGAGGTTGTTCCTTCAGAGAAGCATGTAAGACAATTGACATAGTTTGCTTGTTTAGATTTTTCCCCTTCTCCATTTCTACTAATTGGATTAGCTTCAACACACAGAGCAGAAGGCTGAGTACAGGCATGGGGCTTCCCAGTGTGGACACAGGTTCACGGTTGGACCAAAAATTCCCTTGCAGACGGTTCGTATTTTCCGTCAAGACTTCATCGACCGAAGGTTGTAACCAAGCACAGAGAAGGCAGACACAAGATTGGCCAAGTGCTACAGTGTCACAAGTCTCTTCCTATCTCAGCCACATACTCTATTCAAAAGCTAGAACGTAGTAGTTGGCAACACATATTTCCGGAAACAAAAATAGTAATATATCAAGCAAAGAAAACGAACGTAAACAATAGTAGCAAGTAAAACAAACAAAGCAAAGCAGAAGCAGAAGTAAAAGTGAAAGCAAAGCGAGTAAGCAAACAAACAAACATGCAAAGCAAGAAAGCAAACAAGCATGCAACAAGCAAACTAAAAGCAAACACTACTCCTACTACTAAGCTAACAGTGCATGTGCCTGATCACATGAAGTGATATTTCCAATGTAGCCACCAGCACATTGGTTGACCCATGTTGGTAAAGGCTTGGTCCGCGAGCAACCTAGTTGTGTGAACCAGCAGGCAAGAAAGATATAACAATGAAGACAGCCACACTTCGTGTGTCAAAGTGCCCACATGACATAAGTGAGTACAAGTGCATGACGAGCAGTCTGTCAACTTGTCATGGTGTTGTGTGACACTACGTGCAACTTTGAAGCATAAGCACACTCTTGACTGTGACATGTAAGCAAACGAAAGAAACAAAGATAACTTGCATCGCAAACAAGTGCTTGCAATGTAAGATTCCTCCAATTCATGAGCAACGGGATCGTGCAATTCGAGTGGAGGAAGTGTGATCTGTGTGAAATGGATCTTCAATGCATACAGATGGGTGATGAGGAGCCTTGGGTGATTGAACAATTTCCTGATTAGAAGTGAAACCAACCTCAGGACAGCAAGGGCTTGACATAACCATCAGCTCGGGCTGAAGTGCCTCGACAGTCTGTGGGGTTTCGACTTCGTTGACACATGGATCTTCGTAGACTAGTGGCTTAAACGGATTAACAACAAGTGAATCAACACCATGATCGGATGATGAAGTGAAGAGATCACAACAACCAAGATCAGAAAATTCAGGATGTTGGTCGACAACCTCATGGTTTGATGAATCACATAGAGGGGTAGATGAGAAGGAAGGATGTTCACCCTCTACGTTTCTGGAAAGAGCAGATGAAAGATCAAGTGGATTTTCAATGAATGACTTATCCTCTCCGTTGTCGAATGATGGACTAACATCCAGTGAGTCCGACGAGTGATCAACAATGGGTGCATCCGTGGATGAAGACACACATGCAAAATCTTGGATGGCAGGGTCATCAAAGAAGCTAGGAAAGAACGAAGGGGGCGCGGACGGAAGGGAGTCATCTTTCACCGAGTGTTGATATTAAGCTCCCGCTCATACTCTTCATGAATGACAACGCATGCTGGTTGTGCAACACCAACTCCGTCAGTGGGTTGTTCCTTGTTCACAACAAGTGAAGAGTTCGGAATGGATGAATACAAGACAACATCATCCGGAGGAACACCTAAGTGCGAAGACAAAGGTCTAAGAAAAGAATGCATATGGGAACTGGAAGGACTCACAACCAACTCTGCACGAAAATTGAGTGGAGTGATGTTGGGAGGGTGTGAAGGGTGAACAGATGTGCAAACATGATCCTCAACATCATTGGGCGATGGTGGAACTGTTGAATGAGAGGGTGGCGGACAATCCATTGAGACAGTGCCGGCTCCCACATGGGATTGTGCAATTCCATCAACGAAGAAGGTTGAGCGAGGCTTGACATCAAGATTCCTCTTGGGACGGGAAGATTTCTTAAGACAGTACTCGAACCGGTCCCAGAGATAAGCAAACTTCATCTGGCTCCTCGGAGCTTGAAACTGCAAGTCACGGAAGCGTTGCCAAAAATCAATAACGGATTCATGCGGAGCCCTCCATTGCTGTAACAGTTTCCGATCAAGATGGTCCGGATCAAAATGATAGAACATGTCTTCAATAAGATCACAAAAGTGCTCACATGAGTGCACGGTGTCAACCGGTAGGCTGAGCAGCCAACGAAATGAAGATTCGTGAAGTGTGTATGAGAGAAGAAAACTAGCCTGTTCGTCAGTAAACTCATCTTCCTCATAAATCATGGAAAGAAATTTATATAAGTGCTCAGGCCAGGCTACTTTGCCTTCACCATCATACGTGTGAGTGGACAAAAGATTGAAAAGCTTCCCCGAGATGGACACATCTTTGCGATTCGAAAAACACCTCGGTGGAAGAAGAATGCAAGACTCCATGAAAGATATGCAAAGGTTCAAAACTAGATGAGAGGACACTGCGTGTCATCAGGCCCTCCTTCTAGTGCCAGAAATGTTGATGGTGCTGGACTCGCCAACATTCAGGGGATCACCCCAGTATGAAGTCCCAACTAGACCTCACGCCGTTTGGTGTGGGAGTCACATCCAGTATGATGGCCCGGTTGCCATTATCTTAAGGATTTGACTCAACTCTTGCTTGTCAGCATAGGAGAGTGGTCTGCTTTGTCTTTTGGAAGTGAGGTTCGTGTGCTTGGTGAGTGTAAGTGTACTTGTGTCAATGGTTCTTTCACTGTGAGGGGAAGAGAGTGAAGGTGAGTTCCAGGTTGAAAGGGATCAGTCTCCGCTCAGCTAGGAGCACACAACACAAAGGACATGCATAGCTTCCGGCGGAGCAGTCCACTCGGATGCGGTTGTCACAACATACAAGGTAAGATAACACGTACAACACTCATGGATCAGCCTGAGGCAAGTGCGACGACTGTTACAGCAAGGTTCATGTGAAAGGTTTGTCTGATGTCCGGCAAAGCAGTCGACACGGACAAGACAACATTAACAGCATATATAACACATTTCCATTAATAGATGATGCATTACAACAAATGAATCATTTCAGATGTAGAACACATGGTTCAAGCAACATGCATTACAAGTGTTAAAGATCAGTTTTACAACAAATACAATACAGGTATGAAAACATGCTGGCCCATTAACAGGCTTCTAAATTAAGTGAAAGTTCCAAAACACATCGTTACACCATACATCACTAACCTTGTCAGCGGGGCGTTGGAGCCACTACTTACTCCTCAAAGAAAAGATTACAGACTCTTTTGGCTATGTGGGAGGAGCTGAGGTGAAAAGTCCTTTCATGTACAAATGAGGAGGGTAATTATAGCCAAGGTGAAACTAACCCTTGTGGCTGTTCGACTACGCTCATGACTGTTCAACTTCCATGACTTTCTGACTTACATGACTCTATGTTCAACAAGTGGGTATCTTGGATTTCCACGTTACATCATATTGATTGAAAACAAGCCCATAGTGGAGATGTGGGCAACATGACTCATGACTTGACTCAACATGACTTGACAAGACAATGTTGGTACATTCGTGTTGTTGTTGGAGTGCATGTTAAGCTACAATGCTGTTAAGTGATGGATGTCTTCATGGTGTATCATAGCTTCACCTCTGCTTGGCGAAGTACGCGGAGTCTTTGATGGTCCTTGGTTTGCTTGATGGAGCTCTAGCATGTTGTCTCTTGCTTTCATGTTGGAAGGCTTGATAGGTTCACTTGTTCGCAAAGGTGCATATTCATCGTGTTCGTCTGCTTTGCATGCTTCGTTTGTTCATCCGTTGGTGAACCTGTCCATCTGCATGTGCTTCCTTCGTTCATCACGTTCGTCATCTTGACATGTTTGTTGGTGTAGCTGTACATGCAGTCACTGATGACGAGACGACATCAAATCCAAAACCTCCTAGTCTACCATGACACATGATCATTCAGATGCGGGTGACTAAGAGAGGTAGCAGGGCTATGATGCGGGATGACAGCTCTGGGCAACTTCTGATGAAAACTGCGCAAGATAAGATAGATAAGATAAGATAATTTTATTAATGTCCAACGAATGACCACAAAGTAGGTCAAAGGGACTGTCGGTTACATAAGGGGTCGTGCCCAGTAGGAGAACCAAACGGTCTCCTCAGAAAGACAAATACTGAAAGAAAGATAGGAAATAAAAACGAGGCGGGTCGGGAAGAGCGTATGGAGCTCCGATCCCAGCCACACCGACTGATCTCTAGACTGCGTCGCAAGATTACTGGTGAAGAAGACCCTGGGGACGCGAATGTGGGAGTTCGATTCTCCTAACATCCGAGATCGAGAGAGGAGAACTGTGGGTAGTTCAGTAAGGTTTGCTAGTTTGAAACGGTGGGCGCTGGTTGCCTCCCATTGTGTTGTCTCCGTGATCTAATGATCCTGGGCCGCCTCTCGGGGAGATGCCTGGCGCGGTTCTGCTGCTGGGCCCTCGTAGGCAAGGGGATTCTCCTCTTAACTGAACGAGGATTTGTCGATATGTGTGAGCCAGCTTGATCGGTATTCTCACTGATTGATCTCTTAACTCCTCGGGCTGAGGGAAGTATGCTAAAGAAGGAGGTGATCTGGCGAGTAGTGTTGGGTCGGACAAGAGGCTGGAGGATATGTTCCCGATGCTGAAGAGTCTCCTGGATATAAAGTGCGACGCATCTCTGGTCCGTGTAGCTGAAGAAGCTGGAAAGGGTATGAGGTCCTCTGAATAGACAGTGAAAGCGACCCCTGATCTCATAATATATCGGACACCCAAAGATGAAGTGCCATTCGTTTTCCACCTCCTGTGTATGGCATAGCCGGCAAGTCTTGTCAACTCTCTCTATCTGGTGGTCTGTCTCTACCCGAAGCCTGTGTGATCCAACTCTGAACTGCCCAAGGGGGATCCGAAGAGCATGCATCCAATGCCGAAGCGTGTATTGGGGGTGAACTATAAGCCCGTCTCTGATATTCAAGAAGTGCTCTGCATAGAAAGCCATCTTTGGACGCAGCCCCCCCGGGGGGTCAATCCATGTGACCTGGATAAACTGCCTGTAGATGTCTTCCTTGATGATCTTATTTAGTTCCTGCCTGGGGGGGAGTCCTCTGGGGGCGTTCAAGGAGTACCGAAAGGGGGGGAGGTGATCTATATGGAGTCCCACTGCTTTGAGGAACTTTGAGACCCCTGTATACCAACACTTGGTTTTTCCTGGGTGTGTGCGGTCGATGGCCTCAGAAGAGCAGTAGGCTAAATAAGGGTATCTGTCGCAGCCTTTCAATGGAGACAGACCTAGGTTGCACGAAACGGGGAAACGGGTACGAGTTTCTGAAATGGGAAGCGATATGAAACGCGACCTCCCCAAATTTTGGAAATGGGGAAACGTGAATATATATATATATATATATATATATATATATATATCAAAAATATTTAAATATATATATGTGCAATGATAAAGCATAAATGATACATTATAATTTATTACACTTAAACATTAAGATTAAATTTACATCACATTTATTCATGAATGATCACATAATGAAAATAAAAATATCGGAATATTCAAAAGCAACCTTTATTATATATCCAAATCTCAAAATAAGCCTTTATTTATATTAATATATGAGGCTGCAAGTACAATAAAGACTATAAGGCTGCAAGAACTATAGAGACAAAAGACTAATCCTCATCATAACAATCCTCATCAAAAATAGAAGCAGTACAATGCTCAACAGCAGATGGTGGTGCTAACAAAGATGATGCGCCAATTCCACTTTCAGACTCGGCCTCAATATTCAGGGCAGCAAGAGAGAGATCCAAATCAGGATTTTCTACATCCACATCCCATTCTTTAGAAGGACCATTGTTGTATTGGGAGTCTCCTCCTACATAGTCGAATGACCTTAGTGCTCTTGATTAAATACAAGTTTCATACCTTAGTACCCTAGATGCTCTTGATTATTGGGAGTCTCCCCTGCATAGAGGGCTTGGTTCTCTTGATTAAATACAAGTTCCATACCCTAGTACATGACAAAATCCAATGTAAACATTGCAATCCCCCCAATCCTGAAATCCTGAAAAGCAGATAAGTCTGCTAGATTTTGAGTGAGATCTAAAATTCTACTTTCTCCATATGAAATCCAATGAGGGCGAAACCACTCTCAAACATCGTGAGTCATTTCATGGTAATGTTAAAAATTTAAGTAAAAGGATGAAAATGAAAAATAAAGGATAATATCACTTTTACTTTAAGAATTTAACATTACCATGAACTGCATATGCCTCAAACTTCCTGATGAACTGCATATCAACACTAGGGCAAAAATTCATTTTTATAACTTTAGACAGGCATCTAGAAGCAACTAGAAGTCACTAGGATAACCTAAAAACAAATTAGAAAACAAATTAAAAGAACAATATTTTAAAAAAACACAAGAAAATGCTGAAACGTGAGTCGTACGACCGTGAAATGCGTTTCTGGCCGTACTGGCCACGTTTCAGTTTCGTGAAACATGGCAGTATGGCTTGAAACGCGTTTTGCGGCTGTACCACATGCGTTTCAGCGTTTCGTACTCATTTCCGTACGGAAACGCCCTCCTACCCTACGTTTCCTGCAACATAGAGACAGACAATCTAAGTCGACAGTGACTAACTGTAAGGTCTAGCTCCACTAGGAGGCAAGATTGCGTAAATATTGGGAGGAATAATCCAGGCTGCTGGAAGGCAAGGCAGGCATACTTTGCACATTTTTGGAATGAACGGTCAATAGGGGCTAGACAGCCAAATTTGCGTAAATTTCCAAAGGAATAGGCCGAGCTGAATGAGGGGTCAGTAGGCAAGGATTGTGCAATTTTTCTGGGGAACTACCCGGGAGACTGGTAGCCAGATTTGTACAATTCCCAAAGGGAACTGCCAGTTGGCTGTTGAGGTCACTGGCAGCCAGATCTATGCAATTCCTAGGGGGAACTGCCAGTTGGTTGTTGGGGTCACTAGCAACCAGGTCTGCGCAATTCCTAGAGGGAATTGCCAGTTGGCGGCTGGGGTCACTGGCAGCCAGAACTACGTAATTCCGAGAGGGAACTGCCAGTTGGCTACTGGGGTCACTGGCAGCCAGAACTGCACAATTCCTGAGGGAACTGCCAGTTGGCTGCTCAATCAATGGCAGCAGAAACTATGTAATTCTTGGAGGGAATAGACAGTCTACTGCTGGGAGCTGCTGGCTAGGAAAAATGCACTAAGGTTGGGAGGCCAGCTTGCTGATCATCTCCGTGCAATTTCTGAGCTAAGCTAACTAATGGGCAGTGGGAGACTTGCTCATGGGCACTGTGCAATTTCTGAGATAAATAGTCGGTCAGTTGTCCGAGTGGCCAGCATGAGTGCCACTTGCGCTGCTTGCAGGCAACGCAGCTTGACATAACTAGCTTGGTGTTTCTGCGTTGTTCTGGTTGACAGTCGATCAAGTCGAAAGCAGGGTGATGGTCTGGCTATCAATGAGGAGTCTGGTCGTCAGAGCTGCAGCAAAAATGACTAAGTGTGTGAACAGTCGAAAGATGCATAGGTGATCATACGAACACACACTCGCATGACTTGATGACGAAACGACCAAACCATCTAGATACACATGTTCAACATGACTGACTGATGGTGCGAGACGACGCTTGTGTGACAGTGAATGTGACTTCATGTGTGAGTGCGACAAATACTTTCATGGCGAACACAACAAACACATACGAAGCAAAGACTTTGAGCATAACCAAAACATGGTCGCAAGCATGACTTAGACATTAACATGCAGAGACTTGAGTGCAATAGACAAGCAAGGCGAATGTAAAGACTCACACGAGCTCACAGAGTGAACCCGAGTGGGTGCAGTCATCAAGCGAAACTCTTCAAGGGAGGCTTTGAAATTGGTGCAGTCCAAAATTTTGGAGGGTGGTTGTAGCTACTACAATAGGAGGATAGGGCCTTGAAGAGATCTCACGAGATGCCAGCAATTGCTTAAAGTGAGCTAGCAAAAGCTGCATTAGTCCAACAGCAAGAGCTTCATTAGTTGTTGAAAGTGATGCCAGTAGTAGGAGCTCCATTAGTCAATCCTCCCACCCATAGTATTCAAAACCGGAACCGGTGACCAGACCGGTCCACCTATCAAACTAGGACTCGTCAAATCTCAATGAACTAGTCTTTAAAAAAGTACATGAAATAATTAGGTTTTAATTGAAAAAACTATTTTTAAGATTTAAAACAATGATTCCAAACCAATAGAGATAAAAATGCAAAGTTTTCTCATCTATATACCATACAAAGGTGAATATATCATATTGGCACCCAGTGCAATACAAATAAAAAACAAAATACCTAATCAATGAGGCTCTAAATGGCCTCTAATGTCCAAAAACAATGCTATAAGCTATGGGGTCACTGGCCTACTACAAGTCTACATATCAGTGATCAACATGATCACTCTTCATTATGATGAAACTCATCACCACTACTAGACAAGGGATCATCAACATGAGCTACATACATAATCTGGCTTAGTGTTTGAGGGCTCCTAAAACTCCTCTGCAACCTTAGCAATAGTAGTAGTAGTAGCAACAAAAATAGATATCAGAACTACTAATCATTGATTAACATGATCACTCATGAAAGTCATCATTGATTCAGTGCTACTAAAAATGGGATCATCAGCAGAAAATAGATAAACATCATCTAGCTCAAAGTCTTCAGACTTGGATTGCTCAACCTTATAATATGGTAGAAATTGAAAAAATTTAACATGCCTAACCAATGATTTTGGTTTGAGTAAAGGGTTCATTTCCTCAACCTTATAATGTGGTAGAAAAAGCTTAGCATGCCTAACCAATTATTTTCCTTTGAGTGAAGGGTACATTCTTGTTAAGGCCATGGTAGAGGAGTTCAACAAAGAATACCACCAACATCAACAAAGTTCAAAAATCAATGCCACCAACATCAAGGTTCTTAAATGGCTTCATGCTCTTGATCAAATTCCAATCTCACACCCTCACACGTGATAGAATCAAATGGAAACATTGCAAACCCCCAAACCATGAAATATTGAAAACCATTAAGTCTATTGAATTTTGAGTGAACTCTAAAATTCTAGTTTCTCCATATGAAATCCAATGAGGTCGAAAGCACTCTCAAACATCTTGAGCCATTTCATGGTAATGTTAAAAATTTAAGTAAAAGAATGAAAATGAAAAATAAAGGAAATGTCACTTTTACTTTAAGAATTTAACATTAACATTGATTGTCAGTATTGCTAGGGTTGAGATGTGTGAGGCAAATCAGAGGGGAGGCATGCTTTTCTTGGAGGGGTTGTTTTTGGAGGGAAACAACCCCAAATTTCCCTCAAAATGGCATAAAAAATCACAAAATTGAATTTTGTAGGGTTCGTAGCTGGCATGGCAGTAAATCGGTCATTTTATGGGAAAACTGGTCGGTTCCATCATAAACTGACGGGTTTATGGCTGGTCAAACCAAAAAACCAGTGGGGTCACTGAGAGAACCAGGTTTTTCAACTAGTTTGATGGCCAGGGATAATGAACCGTTTAGTTTTGAATACTGTGCTCCCACCACTAGTGGTCGAACCAGCTAGGAAGTTTGTCAAACATTGAGTGATGCAAAGGAGTTCATATGAGCTCCTAGGACGAACAGGAGAGAATGCAGACACCCAGATAGGTACCCAGCCTTGGTGGTACAGGTTGTTGAACCTTCCAGCTATCAAGAGGCTGCACAACATCAGGCTTGGGTAGATGCCATGGTGGAGGAGTATAGCTCTTTCATGACTAACGATATTTGGGAGGTAGTGTCAAGACCTATGGATAGGTCAGTTGTGGGCTCTCGATGGATCTATAAGATCAAGTACGTTGCAGATGGCAACATGGAGAAGTACAGGGCTATGTTCATGGCAAAGGGGTATGCACAGAAGGAAGGCATAGATTATGAGGCGACCTTTGCCCCAGTTTCCAAATATACTTCTATCCGGTCCATTATATCTCTAACAATGCGAATGGGATGGCGGATTCTCCATATTGATGTTAAGACAACTTTCTTGATCGGAGTGATAAAGGAGGAAGTATACATCAAACAACCAGAGGACTTCAAGACACATGAGAGGGGCACACATGTGTGCAGACTGAAGAGAGCTCTATATAGGATGGAACATGCTCCCAAAGCATGGTATGGTCAGCTTGATAGCTACTTGCAGAAAATGGGATTTGTCAAGAGCGACGCAAATGCCAACCTTTACTATTTGATGGTAAAGGGTGAGCCACTCATACTAGTGTTGTGTGTGGATGACCTCTTTCTGACTGGGTCATCAAGGGTTATAGAGGACTGCAAGAGGAACCTAGCAGTAGAGTTTGACATGAAGGATCTGGGACTGATGCATTACTTCCTAGGCTTGGAAGTATGGCAGAGGGATGTGGAAATCTTCCTTGGTCAAGGGAGATAGATTACAGAGATTTTGTAGAGTTTCAGAATGCAAGACTGTAGGCCTATGTCTACACCTATGATAACAAACTAGAGGAAGATCGATGCATCAAAGGACAAGGATGTTGACCCAACCTTGTATAGACGAATCATTAGTTCCCCCAGTATCTGGTCAACATTAGGCTAGATATTTGCTTCACGGTCAACACTTTCAGTCAGTTTATGGTGGGACCTGTTGACCACTACATGTCAACTACCCTTAGCAGGACACCCCCTTTTCCTCGCAAAAGGGTAGCACTTGATTGACGTGTCTGTGCCATTCGACAGACATCGTCGACCTTATCATATTATGTTGTAAACCCAGTCTGCATGTGTGAATTGTAAATAATCTTAGCAAAGCTGAGTCATGTAAGAAAATTGCCTAGGTGGACCTAATTTTCTAGTGATAATCAACATTCCGGAAGGTTTTTTGTCTCACCGATCCATGATCGGCAGAGTTTTCCTTCAGCCTAACCCCAAAGCCGGAATGAATTTTGTCATTAGAAGCTTAGAGGAATCCTAGTGCGTTGATTTGCTAGATTATAGTTGGTCACAGAACTGGGTGATCTGTGAGAGTCTATGTCAAATGGGTTTTCCCCCTTGAGATGTAAAATTGTAAAAGTCATGATGTAAAATTTCTTGAGGGTTAGAAAATGTTTTAATCCCCTCATAAGTCCTAAGTCCTAGGTCCTAGGTTATTTTTCCAAAGGCTAAGTTCGAGGATCCAAAAATAAAAATTAAGAAAATTAAAAAATCAAATAATAGATAAAAATATAATAAAGTTAAAATTAAAATTAAAAAAATTAAAAAATTAAAAAAAATATTTTGAAAAAGCTTAATAAAAAAAATTGAAAATTCATTTTTTATGGTCCATAGCTAAAGGCACTTAAACGTTTATTTACAAGTTGGCTATATGAAAGTGGTAGCTGGTCAACATTTAAATTTTATGGTCATTTAAAGCATTTAATTTTTCTTGAAGTTTAATTGCTGGATCATTTAAAGGGGTTGTGCATTTGTTGAAAATCTTACATCGCTTGGGTTATTTGATGATAAATGATTGTTCTACATGGTTTATATTTCTGCAATATTCAATAAATAATCATTTAATCATTAGCTCCTTAAGGCACTAGTCTATTAACTTAATAAAATCAATTAAGTGCTTGTTTCCTCTCGTGTCTTCCAACCCAACTGGTCCCCAGTTGGTCATTCATTATTCCATAGGGTCTACCCCCCTTAGCCGCGGGAGACAGGCTTAAACGGAGAGATGGGGGATCAGGGTGACAGCCCCCGGTCTGAGCGTTGTCGTGGCATTCTGTGCGGCAACATTTGTCACGCATATCTTACATACTTCATCTGAGAGCTTTGAAGCAGAAAGTTCCACGTCATCAGTGATATAGCCTGCCAGGAAGAAAAAGTGCAAAAGAAAGAGAACGAGAAGAAGATTTGATGCATCAGATGGACGCAAGCAGCTTGATTTTCGAATAGGAAAAGTCCTACCATATGCAGAACTGGACATGGTACATCCGACAAGCAGTCGACAGATTTGCCTGAAAGCAGGCAAATGCTCAGTATACACTATATTGAACACATCTGATGCCATGGGGCATCCTCTGTATTTCTAAACCTGTTCCTTGTTTTTTCAACATTTTCATTTCTGTTTTAGGATTAGATTTACTTTTCCAGATAGTTAATAAATGAAGAGCTTCTATCTTTCATGTGCTTAAATGTTATATGATGATTTTTATATGGACGCTACTTATTTCTGTTGTGTGTTGCGTGGATGCAGATTCTGGATTCTCACATTCCTACAATGCAACAACGTGTCCCCAAGTGGAGCCAGATGTTGACCACTACGTGTCAACTTCCCATAGCAATACACCCCCTTTTTCGCAAAAGGGATAGCGCTTGATTGACGTGTCCGTGCCATTCGACAGTCATCGTCGACTTGATCATATTATGATTGTAAACCCAGTCTGCATGTGTGAATTGTAAATAATCTTAGCAAAGCTGAGTCATGTATGTAAATTGCCTAGGTGGACCTAATGTTTTAGTGATAATCTATGTTCCGGAAGGTTTTTTGTCTCACCGATCCATGATCGGCAGAGTTTTTCTTCAGCCTAACCCCAAAGCCGGAATGAATTTTGTCATTAAAATATTAGGGGAATCCTAGTGCGTTGATCTGCTAGATTATAGTTGTGTCGCAAAAATGGGTGGTCTATGAGGGGTCTATGTCAAATGGGTTGTCCCCCTTGAGATGTAAAATTGTAAAAGTCATGATGTAAAGTGTCTTGAGGGTTAAAAAATGTTTTAATCCCCTCATAAGTCCTAAGTCCTAAGTCCTAGGTGATTTTTCCAAAGGCTAAGTTTGAGGATCCAAAAATAAAAATTAAAAAATCAAATAATAGATCAAAATAATAATAAAGTTAAAAAAATAACTAAAAAAATGAAAAAATTAAATAAATTAAAAAAATAATTAAAAAATAAAATGAAATAAAAATAAAAAAATAATAATAAGTCAAATTTTTGAGTAAATAAATGCAGAATTTTAATTTTTTAATATATTAAAATGCATTTAAAAATTCGACGGATGAGATTAAAAGAAATCTTGATTCTCATCGACGGTCGAGATCACTTTGACATGGATCACTCGAATTAGCCGTTGGGAATTTTTCCTTTAAATAGGGTGCTAGGGGTCATTTGAAATCAGATTTGATCCGAGAGTCTGGTGCTAAAGAAGCTCTCTTGTAGTCATTTTTGGTGCAATAAAGAAAGACTTTGGGGTTAAAAATCTTGTTGGTGTTACTCTTCTGGAAATGTTGTAAGATTGTTTTATTTTTCTGCATAATTTTATTTTCAGTCATTGATAATAGCTTGATGAAGATTGATTCAGGCACAAGTATCTTGTCTGATCTCTGGAGTTTGAACGATAGTTTAGATTCTGAAATATGATGGCAGGTATCTCCATTTGATCTGGATTTCATTATTGTTTTCTCCCTCTATGTTAATGGTTGATTTTAAGCTGTGCAGGAAATCTTAAGTTTTGAGGTTATTGGGCATTAGGGGAAGTTCTCGGCTGAACCAGCCAACTCCCAGATTGTGTTTTCTGAAAGAGCCCAGCTAGTTTTTAATCCCGGGCTTATCATCTGAATTTTTTTTAATGAATGCATGAAGGGTTTTCTGAAGTATATCTCACATTAAAATTTAAATTCTGAAATATTTTATGTGTGGCATAACGAGAAATCTGGCTATTTTAGAGTCTGCAGTTTGTGAATATTGTAATTATTTAGTTAGGGTTTTCAGTTTCGTTTCTTGCACATATTATCTTTGGGTGTTCTGTTTTGCCATTACAGGTTGCAGGTTACAGGTCTGAGGAGAAATTTTTGTTTGAATCCAGATCTAGGTCCTGGAGGGTAAGATCTGGCCTCAGGATCAGCTCTTGCAGGTTTTTTGCTAAAGAAATTCGAGATTCTCCAAGCTATCTATTTGTTGGGGTTTTATTTAAAATTGCTTTCCAAAAATATCAACTAGCAATCTTGCATTCCAAGGGTTTTAAAATCATTCATTTTCAGATCTAAATTTTTTTATGAGGGTTTCAAGAAATCTGAAAGAGAGCGAGTTAAAAATTTTGTCAAGATTTCTGGAAAATATTTAGAGCTCCTCTCACTCTACTGCAAATCAAATCCCTATCTCCTCACAGCTCCATTTTTGCATTTCTCTTCAGCATTACTTCCTACGGATTCCTTCCACGCTGCTCAAGCACCTGCAAACAAAACAAAAATAAAAAAATTAAAATATTTAAAAATTAAAAAATATTTTGAAAAAGCTTAGTAAAAAAAATTGAAAATTCATTTTTTATGGTCCATTTTTCTATAGCTAAACGCACTTAATGTTTATTTTGAAGTTAACTATATGAAAGTGGTAACTGGTCAGCGTTTAAATTTTATGATCATTTAAAGCATTTAATTTTTCTTGAAGTTTAATTGCTGGATCATCGTTAAAGCATTGTGAATTTACTGGATATCTTGCATTGCTTGGGTTATTTGATGATAAATGTTTGTTTTACATGGTTCATATTTCTGCAACATTTAATCATTTAATCATTAACTCCATAAGGCACTGATCCATTAACTTAATAAAATCAATTAAGTGCTTGTTTCCTCTCATGTCTCCCAACCCAACTGGTCCTCAATTGGTCATCCATTATCCCATAGGGTCTACCCCCCTTAGCCGCGGGAGACAGACTTAAATGGAGAGATCGGGGATCAGGGTGACAGCCCCCGGTCTGAGCGTTGTCGTGACAATCTGTGCGACAACAGGACCTAAGAGGGTGCATTGGACAATAGTGAGGCATATACTGAGGTATTTGTGTGGCACAATGGGTGAAGGTATACTTGAGGTGATGGTGCCAAGTTATGTGGTTATACAGATGCAGATTGGGCAAGCAGTTTTATGATCAGAAGAAAACATCTAGGTGTTGCTTCATGTTAGAATAGGGTTTGTATCTTGGTGTAGCAAGAAGCAGAAGTTTGTGGCACTGAGCTCTACAGAAGCAAAGTAAATGGCGGCTAGCATGGCCACATGTGAATCTATTTGGCTTCGGAAGCTGCTAGTGAATCTATTCAGTTAGAAGATGGAGGCATATAGACTTATGATACCATTTCATCAGAGATTGTGTTTAGCGTGAAGAAGTCTAGCTACAACGTGTTCCCACAAAGCAACAGGTTGTAGACATACTCACGAAATCTCTAGGGAGAGCTAAGTTCGTTTATTTCAGACAGCAAATGGGTATAGTGGATAACACCATTCTCGTGAAGAGGGAGTGTTAGTTTATGGATTTGGGGTAGCATCGAACAAGTGTTCTAGTCTCTAAGGTGTCAAAGAGGCTAGGGAACATGAGATCTCCAAAAACCAGAAAAGGTTTCAAGAGGAAACACTTAGAAAATACTCAATTAAATTAATTGATCAATAATTAAAAATTGCCTAAGTCTAACTTAGGAAAATTGATTAATCAATGAATCTTAATTGAGGAAATCGACTTGTGCTCTGGAGACTTCCAAAAAAGTGTATCGATGGAGTCAAATTGATCTTAGCCAACAATCATGATTAGATCTTGACCATTAATGCTCTAGCGAGAGATTATAAGAGTAAATTGATGGGACAAAGAGAGACACAGGTGAGAGAAAGTAAGAAACGCAGATCGAGCCACCCAGTTCACAACTTCAGAGAAGGTGCAGTTCGAGTAATAGGGAGAGCATCAAAGAGAGGAAACAGCAAAAAAATTGGGAGCAGGATTCTGGAGAGTTTTCTAGTGATTGTCCAGTGTCGGAGAGACATCTAGTGAATCTCTAGTGGGGTAGCATCAGACAGGTGTTCTAGTCTCTAAGGTGCTAGAGAGGCTAAGGAACATGAGATCTCCAAATTCCAGAAAAGGTTTTGAGAGAAAACATTTGGAAGCCACTTAATTAAATAAATTGATCAATAATTAAAATTGCCTAAGTCTAACTTGGGAAAATTGATTAATCAATGGATTTTAATTAAGGAATCGACTTGTGCTCTAGAGACTTCCAGAAAAGTGTACTGATGGACTCAAATTGATCTTAGCCATCGATAATGATTAGATCTCGGTCATTGATGCTCAAGTGAAAGATTATAAGAGCAAGTCAGTGGGATGGAGAGAGAGACAGTTGAGAGAAAGTAAGCAAGGTAGATCAAACCATCCAATTCACAGCTTCAGTGAGGGCGCAGTTCGAGCCAGAAGGAGAGCATAAGAGAGGAGGCAATAAAAAATTTGGGAGCAAAATTCCAAAGAGTTTTCTAGTGATTCTCTAGTGTCAGAGGGATAGGAGATAGGAGGCCAATTATCTGCAAATAGGGCCACAAAATCCAATGCAAATAAACATAAATGCTTGAGCGAGTTGCCGGAAGAGAGAGGATTCAATAGTCGGAGATCGGATAGGCTTCCAAGAGGCAGAGCGAGTCACTTCCAGAGGTAGAGGGAGTCAAGACGGCTCACTTGGAGTCAATTTTCTAGTGCAAGTTACCTAGGGCCAACAGTGCGAATCGCAGGTTGTAGTGCGATTAGTCACTGCGAGGATCAAGCAGGATAAAGTAGGTCGATTTGTTTAGTAGAGGAGATTTGGTATCTCCAGATTATTTTGGCCAGATATTTGCCAGAAGATTGCCAGTTGGGCATCCAAATTATTGTACTCTCAAAATTTTCTACTAATAGAATAAACACTCTTCTGTTGCACCAGTTTTCCCTTCATGATTTTCTAGGGCCTTTTCAGTGCAAAAATATTGGTGTTTATCTCTATGTGTGTGCATCTATTTCTCATTTCCTTATTTCACTTCCGCGGTGTATTTTATTTTTGAAGAATGCATCAGTGAGTTAATTGATATTTTCTATAAAAAAATAAACTACTAATCAATTAGGAGAATAATTTCTAGTTGGTGCATTCAAGAAAATTTCACAGGGAAAGCAGAGTTTGATCACCAAAATGTTTTGACTGGTGCCTAGTTGTTTGGGCGATGGAGTCTTAATACTCTTAAGATAAGATAAAACATTCTCCAAGGAGGCTCAAAATCGATGCCCTATGTACCAACTTCAAACATTTACCTTTTTAAGATATAATGGAGTTTCATGAAGAATCAAAGACATTCATTCACTAGGAACATTCATTACATGCCTTGCATTAGATAATGTATGCAATAATCTACTAGAAAAGCTTTCCAAATTTAATCTTCAATAATTAGGGCACAAATTGGCATATTCTAGAGCAACAATTCCATACATTAAACAATTTTTGAAGAAAAATTTCATCAACAAGAAGCACGTACAAAGAGACATGCAATATATCCATCCATCATTCAAGAAGAAGCTCCAAAGAAGAAAAGAAAATCATCTTCCACATCAAAATGCATCGAAAGAGTCTTCAATAGCTCCAAAGAAAATGTGCAAGTTCTTTACAAGAGATCTAATCCAAGTGTGATGATGATCTCTCACAAATGAGAGTGATTCTATTTATATGATGTTCACTAATTCAAATTAGCCTAATTAGCCGCCAAAACATTAAAATTATGCACAAGAAACAAGTCTTGGTCACACAAGTTTACTTGGGAGTGGGAGCGGGGAGCGACAATTTCAAAAGCTCTTGGTTTGGGAGCAAATTTTTAAATACATTGATGCATATATGTCAACCAAAGCATGTAGAATGATGAATTAAAAGCATAAAAACATGGATTGAACCATATAACATCATTCATCTAGAAGTTATAGTCTTCATCAACCACATCCACAAGATAGTAACATACAACATATCAAGTGTCATGATTCATCAATCTTAAAGTTTCAACCTTTCAAAATTAAATACATAACATTTATCATCTTTGATCACTAAAGTTGTACTTTTAACCATTACAACAAAGAATATCTAACATGAAATGAAATGTTTCAACTTTCAACTTTCATGAAGCATCATATTCATATTTCATTACCAACGAGTTATAATTGCCAACTTAAAACTTCAAACTTAAATCATCATATATTGTTTACAAAAAATATCATAATAATTATGAAAGAGTCAATGGTTATAAGAACTACTACAAACTAAAAAAGACAAGTAAATCTATTATCTATTGCTTCCTCTTGTTGCCACGAGAAATTTCTAATTTTTGAGAAGGTCGTGGTAGTCGTCTAGGAGTCTCCTCCAGCGTAGTTGGATAACCAAAACCAAAAGGCACATGCCCTCCATGTGAGGATGTAGATGGAGGTTACGGAAGTAAAGGCAAAGATCTTGGAACTTGAGCATTGCTACTGGATGGTTGGGGTGGCATGGTTGTTGTTGCTTCATCATCATCTTTCAAAAGTTTTGTTTTCAATTCTTCTAAATGTAGAGAACCATCCTCCAAATTATCTTCTTTTGGGTTGTTGTCCCAAGTTGTATATGATGTATCCTCACGAGCCTGATCACAATAATGGCTCAACAACCTCAAGTTGTAGTGCACATAAACCAAGATTTTTGCTTGGTTTTCATGAGTTAGTTTCTTCTCACATTATGGATGAAGTTGTAGGTGCTCCAACACCTCTCTACAGAAGAATTATTTACAACCTGTGAGAGCACATTTTTTGCCAAATTTGGCAAAAGTCCTTGGCCGCCATATGCGTCCCACCATGTGAAAGCATCAAATTTGTCCCTATCTTCCATTGCATGTAAATAACCGAACACTCCAGTGCTACTGAAGTATCTTCCTAATTCAAGACGCGGATTAGCACATTCCTCCCTGTCAGGGACCATCTTGTCTAATGCTTTCATTTATCCATTTTGTACCTTTGGATCTATATGGGGTTTGGCCCTAACCCCACCCCCAGGTGCAAGTTTTCCCAACCAATATGGAGAGCAGTATTTTGGCATAAGGATATAAGCCAAGGCATGTAGTGGAACATTAAGTTTATTTCATCATGCACACAAAATTGTGAATAATATCATACAGGTTGGGATCTTTTTCCTGAACAAAATATTTTATTTGCCCCAACATGTTATCCATCTGCTCATACACCTCCCCAATCACTGGTGCATCTGTATCTGCAAAATGAATCATGTTATAAATGGGTTTGGTGAATTGCAAAACTTCCCTTACACGTGCCCAAAGAAGACCATCAAGAGCAGTGTCCTCCACCTATTTAAAACCTTGCTTGTCAACTGCGGTTGCAGCCTTGTCCTTTAATACTAGCCAGTGTTAACTTGATACCATGCTAGCCAATGACTCTGTTACCTGCAAAAGGCACCTGAAGGTGAGGTAATAGCTAGAAATTCTAGTCTTCGTAATATTCAACTCCAAACTTGAGTGACTGTAGAAAAAACCATGGGTATTGCTATGATTCGTAATAAATTTTATTATTTTTTTTGCTTCTCTTGTAGAAACCACCAATCTATTTGTATTGAGGATGTTTGTTCGTAATAATATCATGCATCAAAAGGTTCATTGTGTGAACCAAACACCCAACCAAAATATGTTGGGGTATCTATCCTCAATAATTGGTCTCGACTCCCATTGCCTTATAATTAGAAGCATTATTAGTGATGTCTTGGATGACATTGTATGGCCCAATACGCTCAATTGTTTGAAGTAATGGTTTTGCAATGTTGATGACGATCTTGAGTATTCATATGCTGAAAGGAAGACTGTACCACTAGTAGACACAATAAGGACACTTATCAATGGCTTGCCTTTTACATTTTTCCATCTATCAGATACAATGGATACCCCATGCTCATTCCAAGAATTTGTCATTTTACCCAAAGCATGTTCTGTTTTTTTTTCATGATCAAGTCCCATGGTTTTAGTCTTGTCATACCCAGGGCTCTTGTATCCTTTGGGGGCATCATTAATGGGGAAAAACCATTTCATGCCAATAAGGTGAGTGAAGAACATTGAATGGTATCCCATATCCATAGAGAAACCGGTAAATTTTTGAATCCACATCATTCCTACACCCTTCATCAAGGAAATCCGATATGGTTTTATGCCTTAAAGGGATGTTTGTTCCTATGCCTCCATATCCATTGCCATGGGAGGATGTTGATGGATTTATTTGTCTATGTGATTGTGGGCTATCATGTTCAAAGTCACCCTTTGATATTTTAGATCTATGTGGGGATTCCTCCTCTTCCCTTATGTATTTGGCTCTTTGTTGTGCTGACACACTTACACAAGTTTTCATTCCTACTTGTTTATTTTCATCCCATGGCATTTTCCCACAGAGGTGCTTTCTGGCATGGGTGTATGAACCAGTGTAAGTGTTTTCGTACTGGAGACATGTAAATTTAGTGGTTCCACCTGCTTTCCCTCCTTCAAGCCTAGAAACATATTTCCACATTGAGGTTTGGCCCTGCTTTCTTTTTGTGCCCTCATCATCTCCACTCTCCTCTTCCTCCTCACCAAGGTACACCTCCTCTCCAGGGTTCCACCACGACCCACTTCTTCATCCTCTTCATCATGATCAACCCTCCTTATTCTACTTTCCAACCCCATAATAACAAAAAAAGGAACCAACATCAAGAGAATCCAAGCCACATAGCTAAAATGTTTGAAGTTTTGATTCTTTGAACTTTGGTGGAGTTATAGTTTCTTGCTTGAAATAAAATGGAGGAATGGTAATGGGAAAGAGAGAAGAAAACATTTTTATTAAACAATGAACATATAAAAAACACAAATGATAGATTAGAGTCTAGATCCTACCTCTTTAGCCTTCAATCCCAAGCTCCAATCTCACTTGTAAGCTCATCAAGCTCCCAAGCAATCCTCTCAATCTTCCTCCTCAACTCAAGCTCCAATTGCAAAAGTCCTCTCTTGCTCTCTTAATATGCAAATGGTGAATTATGGGAGGGGAGGAGGGCCTTTTATTTCTTTTGGCCTCTCCCCTCCCTCCCTTGTTTGCCACGTGGCCTGCCTTTTTCGCCCACGAGGAGCGAATTTTTTAAGGCGGGAGCGATTGCTCCTCTACCACTCCCTCCTGAAAAATAATTCTTCGGAAGCGAACGAGAGTAATCAAGGAGCAAACGCTCCCTAGTTCGCTCCTAAAAGAATAGGGAACATATTTTTTAAGGGAGCACGCTCTTCGAGGTCACTGCGTGCTCCCGTGGTCGCTCTCAAGAAGAGTGTGCTTCAGGAGCGGGTTCAAGGGCGAGGGCGCTTCCCCTCAACCCTAATAATGAGGAGCTTTGAGATCAATTCATAGAAAAATGAGAGATATAGATCCCTTTCCAAGTGAAAACGGCTAGGTTCAACGAATTGCACAAATTTGACTTCATTCTAGAAGAAAACAATTAGTTGAATGATTGATCCACATCCTATTAATCTTGTCCCTTGATTTGGACGAAGGAATTTGATTTCCTTGAAGATGGAATTGATCCCAGACCAAAAAAATATTTTTTTCCCAATTTTCTCATTCAACTTAACTAACACAGACCATCTTATTAAAAAACCGATTTTTTTGGGTAATTAGTTACTGTTTTGGACCAACAAATTTGTTTTTAGGACTTTTCCTGCTTGATTTCTAGAGATTCCACAAATTTTTTAATTTGATTCCTTTCTTGGGAAAGTCCACATCCTTTTTCAAGTATTGTTCACTTGGAGAGAATTTTATTTTCTCTCAGTTTAATTTTCTGACCAATTTCCAGCTAATTATTATCATTTTTTGCTCGAAATTAAAAATATGACTCTAGAGAGGTATAAACATATTTTTCCACCCTCAAAGTGTGTCTAGAATCTCACAAGCCGACTAAGTAGCTTTCACAAATTATAAATTAGCCATCCAAATGTGAGCCAAATTGATGATGTCATGCTGATGTAGGGCCATTGGAGAGCCGCGTGGAGTCCTATTTGTGCCAAAATGTGAGAGAGGGCTCTATAAATCTTGAACAAGGGGATGGCCCCTTGGTCTCCATGAAAGTCATCATGTAGGGCCCCAAATTCGATTTGGGGCACAAGAACTGGTCTCATGGGTCTCCTGATGATAGAAAAGTCTATGTTGCTTCAATGATGAGGACTTTGACAATGGTGCTTTCCCTCCCATGTCTAAAGGGTGAGACAAACCTCCTCTGGGCCTTGGATCGATTGCCATAATATGCTAAGTCAGTCAGGGTACACTGGTCCAAGTGCATCATCTCACAAATAATGTGGGGCGATGAATAGATTGTTGAGGGTGTTGAAGGTACCCATGGTATGAAATGATGCTCTAACACATGATGGAGTCCCATGGCTCTCAACGCATCCCCTAGGAGTGTCAATATGATCCTCTGGTGGGCTTGGGCCCCAGTTAAGTTGCCCAACGCGTGATGAAACCACCTATCAATTACATATAAGATCCAATGTGCTTCCTTACCATCAGGTATAATAATTCATTAGTGCATCTAAGTGAAACAAACTTGTTTATCAAGGGCATAGTGAGACTTCATATGGGGTTTCCCTTCCAAATTTGGGGCTTTGAGCTCAAAGTAGTTTTACCTCCCTTGGTAGGAGTGGTTAATAAATGACCCTATTAGGTGTTCCCATCCCCTAAGGGGAAAGACATGTCCAAGGTACATCATTCAATTGATAGGGGTCGTGTGAATAATGATGAGATGGTTGGGGACACATGGGTCTCAAGGCCATGTGCCATGGGTACAAGGGTGGCAATGCTGAGGAATGTCCACATATGGGCATACAGATGTAGGAGGGAGCAATCCTGGATACATGAGTTACCCTGGCCTTTGTTCTTCCACCCTTCTTCATTTTCCTAGTGTCTTTTCTTGATATTTCTTTGCATTATTGCTTGGGGCTCCAAGAAATGAGAGCATGTTGTGTATGATGTAAGCAATTATTACCCCCTTAAGGTGGTATAGTTCATTGCCCACCAGGGGTTGGGACATGCATGGGTTCCCTAATGATGTGGGGGCACTCATAGGCTCTAAGTACCAGGGTAATGGCCAAAATGATAAGGGGTAGAACTCATGTTTGGCTTTTTCCCACGTGTTATTTTGATGCCCCAACCATATTTTGCATTTCATAATATTCTTTTCTTTTGTTTCTTGCTTGTGGCCATTATATGCTTTTAACTTTCTTTTAGCTGCATCAACCTCTGGGGCAACATCTCCAAGCCTGACCTAGATATGTGGACAAGGGAAGGGGGCATGTCAGCGCCTTGTGGACCCAGTGGTCATGTGGACCAGAGGGGCAAAATGATGAAATAAGGCTTCTAATGTACGAAGGAGAGTGAAAAATGTGGATTGGGAAAACAGGACCACGCTACCAAAATCAGGGTTTTCCAAGTAGTGCCCTTCCTAAAGCCATAGGCCAATAGGGGGGATCCCATGGGACTAGGGTTGAGGATTAATGCCCCATTTAAGTTGAGGGAACAAGACCCTGGTCAAAACCCTTCCTTCTTCCAAGTCACCCAATAATCCATGCCCAATGTAAAACAAGCATAAGCACTTGATTGCACAATGAAAAGCATACCTTCTTGGTTGGATTGCCCACCCTTAAACATATGTGTTTTAGAAATGGACAAGGGAACATATGACTATTTCAGGGAGCAGAGATCAATGGCACAATAGATCGACTACATTGGTGGCTATCAAGGGTTGTTGGCTCTCCACTGAGGAGATGTCTAGGAGAAAATTTCTCCTATGGGGTCACCCACTTTTGGTGGGTAATAGGCCCTATAAGCCTCTATAATAACCCTCTAACTTTTCCACCCCCTAGACTAGCTCTCTAGGATTGTTTAGGCACTTGCAGGGTGGCTATAACAGTTAAATCAGATTGTTGTCCTTACATTTTATGCAAACTTTACAATCAATCACACAAGACAACAACCTACTTTAAGTCACATCTCCTAAATTATTCAACCAAACTAAAAGACAACAACTTCTATGGTTAGGAATTTTAGTGTAGACCAAAACCCATAGGTTGCATGCCATATGTTTAGTGAATTTTGAATACTAATATTTGTGTTTTAGATATATTTAGAACTAGGTAGTAGGTATAAAGTAAACACCTCCACCTCAGTTGACTCCATATAGGGCATTGGTCTGGTGTTGGAGTTTTTTAGGGATTTGTTGAGGGTAATTTAGAGACTCCTCCTTTGACTATTTACTTTTAGGGTGTGTTGGGCCTAAATAGGGGAGACTTGGGCTGAGTGACAAGCCTTGTGTGTATCGATCTAGCATGTTTCTAGGACCTTACCAACATGGCTAATTTTAATTGGTAATGGGACATACATATTGTAGTTGGCATTCTCATTGATTGCTAGACCTTACCTTGATCCCTATGTAACACACTTCCTTGGACCATTGCAAAACTATACAACATGACGCGATTCTTCATTATGACCACGTGGTGAGTGGGTTGCTTGGTTGGAGTATGATTCACCTTAGAGGAGCATTGGGCATACTAAAGGAGGGCATTGAACCCTAGATGGCATGGGGAAATGTTATCCACCATTTTGTTGGGTTCTCAAGGTGATAATATATGTCATATGGTTGTCTTCGGAACTCTCTAGGAGTTGAGCATATTCTTCATCTAACGTAAACATATAGATGATAGTGCAAAGAAAGGAATTGACTTGATTTTATGGTGCACAATGTTTATAGAAGTGACTGCAAACACGAACAGAGATGTTTGCCTTAATCAATTTGTCCAACTTAGTGAACTACTTATTATGGATAATTGGATTCAAGTAGCACAAAAACGAAATAATGACAGAGGTGGTATTCCAAAGGAATGTGATACCATTAATGAGTAACTCCTTTTCAGTTCAACCTCCACCTCTCCAAAATTAGCTGAAGAATCCTCATTGCATTCTTCAATTCATAGTAATAACAATTCTCATTGTAAGGAGCTATTTATTAGTGGCAATATTAATATATTAGTCCCATCAACAATGAGTGCATTGAGAACGTTGAGGAATTTGAGAACCCATTGCAGGTTCTAGAAATAGATCAACCTTCTCCGTTAGGATTAAAGTATTGATTCCTTGTGTACAAGACATTTTTATGGACCAGCAAAAGGGTGTTGTCATAACAGATGTTATGAGGGCCAGTTGTCACTATTTGAAGACTTACTAAAGAATGTATGTGGAACCATCATGTGTTGAAAGGATTTTGGAGGTTGGATGGCCCATGTTGAAGATCCTTTTGCCCCTGATTTATGCAGATAGGTTACTTTTATGGTTTCTACTCCTTAATTCTTGTAAATTTGGCTTGAAAATCCCCTAAGTTGTACTATTTTAGATAATTTAATTAATGTAGAGGAATTTCAACCCCTCCATATGCTAGATTAGGGGCTTTCACTTAAGAATATCTTATTATAAGAGGAAGTTGATTTTCTATCCCTATAAATAGAGAGACACTACCTCTCATTTTCTCATGGTTGGATTGGGGGAGAAATATCTTTGTAAGTTTGAAAATGTTGGAATTTGCATCTGCTAATTTGGCAGCTCAGTGATAAATTCCAACCATGGGACAAGATTCCTCTTTTCAAGAGGACCAATTTTGATTATTGAAGTGCTCAATTTGGACATGGGAAAGTGTATTTTTGAAGAAAATCCCACATATGCACATTTTATTAGTTGGCCCTAAAGCAAATTGGACACCCTTGGAAGCTTATAAATACAAGTGACCTCAACCTCATTTGGAGACACTGATCACTATACATATTGTCTTTAATATTTATTAGTTTGTACAAAATGCAAGAATTTGTGTGTTGTTACAGGATTTCATGCGTTATTATAGGAATTTGCGTGCTATTATAGGAGTTTGCATACTATTATAGGAATTTGGTATTATAGGAATTCATGTTCTATTACAAGAGTTTATGCGCTATTATAGGAATTCGCGTGTTATTACAGGAATTTGCGTATGATTGCAGGAATTTTCTATTACAAGAATTTGTGTGTGGTTACAAGAATTCACATATGATTGTAGTAATTTTATATTACAGGAATTCATGTGTGGTTACAGCAATTCGCATGTGATTGCAAGAATTTTCTATTACCGGAATTCACGTGTGGTTACAAGAATCCGTATATGATTGCAGGAATTTGCTATTACAAGAATTTGTGTGTGGTTGCAGCGATTTGCGTATGACTGCAGGAATTTTCTATTACAAGAATCCACGTGTGGTTACAAGAATTCGCTTATGATTGTAGGAATTTTCTATTAGATGAATTTGTGTTTGGTTACAGGAATTCGTGTATGATTGCAGGAATTTTCTATTACAGGAATTCACGTGTGGTTATAGGATTTCGCATATGATTGTAGGAATTTGCTATAACAAGAATTCACATGTGGTTACAGGAATTTGTGTATGATTGCAGGAATTCGCAGTGTGATTGCATTCATTGTTGAAGCTCTTGGAAGGTTGATTTGACCATTGACTTTGACTTATTGTTGAAATTGGATTATTGTATTCTCTGCTAAGCATTTTATGACAATCTAATAAGAAGAATTTGAAAGGGTTTTCCCTGTAGTGGGTTTTGCCTTGGTCTCTGACCAATCCTGGTGTTTCTATCTGTGAATGCTTTTCTTCTATTGTTCCTTTATGTTCTATTGCATTGATGATGGTATTGTTCTTTCTACATAATTGCATATGTTTAACGAACAAAATTTTTCGGTAGAAATCACATAATAGAATTTTTTTCCAACACGTTTCGAACCATCTAGTGTGGTTCATCATTCGAACCACACTGGATGGTTCGAAACACTTTGGCAAAAATTTCTATTATGTGATTTCTACCAAAAAAAATTGTTAGTAAATTGCATATGTTGTTAATAATGATATGATGTTGTGGGGTGAATTCAATATGTAAATAATAAAATGCAATTATCTAAAGCAAAGAACAATATAGCCCTAAGAGAAATTAACATGGTGTCAGAGTTGGGTTGAAGAAAATTCATTGAAGATCACCTCTATGAAGACATCATTGATGGAAGCAAGAGAAGATGGATGAAGACCTAAAAGAACACTAGGGTTTGAAGGAAACCCTAGGCAATTTGGTTATTAGGGTTTGATGGATATTATCAGATTAAGGTTTGGAAGAAACCCTGGATTATGACAAAGATTTGAGATATGCAATCTAGAAACTCTAGCATGATTAGTGTGAAGATGTTCTAGCACTTGTGAAAGGTTTGATGTAGCACTAGATCGGACAGTCTCATTTAGGCCTAGTTGTTGATGAAGTTGGTTGATATGTAGTGAAGGCAACAATGTTATATGGACAATGGAAAATCATGACCCTTGAAGGCCGATTCAAGAGGGAGATGATCACCTCTCATTGAAGATAAGCACTTCTTCAATTTATTGTACATCTTATGTCCTTACTTTTGCTTAGATTTATTGATTTGATCATTGATTATACCTCTTGCGTGTATATTTGAGTACTTGGATACTTCTAACCTTTTGATGAGATGTGATAAGCGTATCCTTCTTGAGGATCATCTAAGGTGCAAGAAAGGATAGCTAGTGCAGGAAGAGAAGAGCTATAGTTTCCCATGACAAATAAGTGATACAAAGTGCAAAGGTATTTGAATAATATAAGGTATGTTTAGTATATTGTTTTCGCTGCAATATTGAATGACAAGGTAAGCCCTAAGGCATGATGGGAATATCACCTTCATGAATGACTCATATATGCATATGAAAGTAAGTTTGATTTATATGTGATATATTGGTGATCTTGATATTTGCAAAGTATTTACATTAATAACATGATGAATTTCCTAGATGCATTGTTTATTGTGACTTGACATTGCTTGTGATAAGCATGGTAACCCTAATGATAAAAGTGTAACAATAAAGATTGATACTCAGGATACTCTTGATGACCTTGGTTAGAATAAGCTTAGTAAATTTGGCAATGTGACAAAATGGATACCATGACTTGATGGTTGAGTAACGTGATAATGAAGTGATGTTGTGATTATGATCCTTGAAGTATACACTTGTTATTTGGCACTAACCCTTGATGAAAACTTGAGGTCATGTTCATATGTGATGATGAAGTAGTTGATGCTAATATGTTATGATTGTGATGCATATATTTCTAAGAATCTGATATAGTTTGATTTCATGATCTAACAGTTATGTTGATGCATGAAAACATTATGATAAGACAGGTTGATGATTTGAATGATGATGACTGAAGTAGTTACCCATTAAGAGGGAGAAACTCACCATAAGATCCCTACCCCTATTATCATTTGCACTAAATGTATAGAAGATTCTTTATTGTTGAAGAAATATTTTTGGACATGGATAGACAAATATTTGATGTTGTTAGTCTGCAGCAAGTTCTTGTCTGAGAAGAGACGATTTCTCTTAGTCTAAGCCCCAACTGCTGGTAGAAAGGCTTAAGAGTGCGGTTATAGGCCTCACAATCGCATAGAAGAAGGCCTATGGGTGTGGTTGTGCCTATAGGACACAAAAACTAAATCTCTATGCATAAAACCACGAACACACCAGGAGCATGACAATCCTACAAACATGTAATAGAAAATAGAAAGTTCTATGAGCAGGGATGTTTGAATGTTTGGCTTACTATATAAAATGTGAATGTGTTGACTAGACTTGTGTTTGCAGAGCACCATAATATGCATATCAGTATGTTATTTTGATTTTATCATTGAAAGTTAGTATGTGTCAAGTATTTGATAACAGTGGCAAGGGTTTGACAAGATTTGGCTTATTGGTTTGACTTAGTATAGATGAGTAATATTGGCTTGGATAATTCATGATAATTTAGAACTTTGACATGATTCTTGATAGTTCATAGATATGTTTTGGCTTAAGGATTGATTGAATTCAAAGAGACAACAAAGTAGGGTTTTGATTTGATAACTGATCACTTGCCTTGAAGACAGTGCTATGAGGGCATAGTGACTCTCAGTGATGAACCTTGGTATTTAGTATTGATTTTGTATTGACATCATCGGTTTTGGCACAATGGTTGAAGCATAAAATGTTTTGATTTAGTATGTAGTGATTTTATGAATTGCAGAAACTTATATGACTTATCTTTGGTATATGCATTTGCATCTAAGAACATAAATGATTCATATTATGATCATGATGATGACCTAATAAAATAACAGTTGTTGACATAAAAATAGATAAGGTTGTAAGTTGGTATTTGAGTGTGAGCTCTACCTAGCACCTGGATTGAAAATTTGGGTAGTGATATTGGTAGAAACTTTCATGGCATTGATATTTGTTCTGGTTTGACATTTAAGGCTCGATAAACAGACTTAGTTGATTTTCACAATATTGATTTGTGTGAGGCTGAGTATATTGGTTTAATCATTATAATGTTTGCATATAGCATTGTATGGTTTTAAGCAAGCTTCTTGATGTCCGCATTGACAGTTACCTGGTGAAGCTAGAAAGATGTGCCCATCCAAACATCTACTTCAAAGTGGTCCAAGATATGCCTTTGAGTTTGGTTTTACTTGTTGATGATCTATTCTTGATAGGTAACGAGCCTTTGATGATCAAAGTAAGAGGGAGTTGGCCTCTGAAATTCGAGATGAACTTGGCATGATGAAGTTTGGAGAAGGGAAATATATCGTGAAGCTATTTTGGAAAGTGGGAATGCAAATCCTTGGACACCCCAATGGAATTAAGTTATGCAGAGTTATTGTTGGACTTGACTTGGCAATCAACAATTGATTGAAGCATTGATGATCCGTGTGAACACCCATTTGGATATGTGTTTTAGAACAACCTAAGTCAATTCTTGATTGAGCCGCTTCATACACATTGGGTTGCCGCCAAGCACATTTTGAGATATTTGCATGGGATGATCAGTTTTTTATTTGAGATATTCTTCCTATGATATATGACTACATGGATGCACTGATGTTGTTTGGAATCATTATTGATAAGATGAGCACATCTAGGTTTTGGTTTAGTATAAAATCTGCCATGATATTTTTGGATGAAAAGTCCGTAACTTTAAGCACGGCGGAGGTTGAGTACGATGTTGCTAGCATGGCTACTTGTGAGGCGGGTTGAATAAACTCTTTGGAAAGCTATTTTTAACAGGTTCTAGATCAAGGTTACATGGGAGAAGGAGCGGAAAGCAAAATTTTCAAAAGCTCCCAAGTTAGGAGTGAATCAGGAGCGAATTTTTATATAATAAATATTTTTTATATATTTTGATGCGCATATGTCAATAAAAGCATGTAGAATGATGAATTAGATATAAAAGGCATAAAAAATGGATTAAACCATATAACATCAATCATATTGAAGTTATAATCTTCATCAGCCATGTCTATAAGTTACAAGTTCTCATTTATATATCCTATAAGGGTGCACATAACCAAAATAACATCGAGTGCAATTCATCTTTGAACCGAAAATACATCAACAAATAGGTTCTAGATGGCCTCTAGCATCCAAAAAAATTATGCGACAACAAATAGCTACATATCATCAAAATCATTGCCTATCTTGGGATCTTTGTCATTAATATCACACTCTAAGCAATTAACATAAGATAGAAAAAATGCAGCGTGTCAAGTCAAGATTTTGTTTGAGTGATGGGTACATTTTTAGTAGGGTCTTGATAGAGAAGTTTGACAACCAATGTCACTAACATCAAGGTACATAGAGGGCTTGGTGCTCTTGATTAAATACAAGTCACATACCCTAGTACATGGCAAAATCTAATGGAAACATTGCAATCCCCCTAATACTGAAATCCTGAAAAACTGATAAGTCTATTGGATTTTGAGTGAGATCTAAAATTCTACTTTCTTCATATGAAATCCAATGAGGTCGGAACCACTCTCAAACAACCTGAGTCATTTCATGGTAATGTTAAAAATTTACCTTTATCTTTCATTTTCATCCTTTTACTATAATAATTTAACATTACCATGAATTGCATATCAATACTAGGGACATAAGTTTCAATATTATGATGTCCTACTCAAAAACTCTTGTTTCTTTGAAAAAAATTGCATTTGGAACATCTTTGTGAAAAAACCAGGGAGCAATTTTTTTTTGCAAGAGCGCGATTTGGGAGCGATCTGAAGGGGGGTTGGGGGCGCTCCCCCACAACCATGTTCTAGATGTGACAGTCATACATTGTGATAATAAGAGTGGGATCCGAATGTAGAAAATTGCATATATTGATGAATCTGAATCATCTTCATACATCGAGGTAGTGTTGCTATATGAGACAAGCTTAAGCTTGTGATTGCTATCTCCTTGAGAGGGAGAAAGAAAGATTAAGGTATCCTTTTGTGATATATTTTTGTTCTAACATAATATTTGATTTGATGTCCAATATGAACAGGAAAATAAAGGACTGTTGTTTTGGTTAATGTATGAGGCAATAAGCGAATATCGTATATGAGCACGATGATATGTTTCTGATCTTCGAAGAGTAGGGCTGATCAAGGACATTGAGCCAACTCTTCCCCCCTAACTGAGCTCCCAGGGTGAGTTATTGAGATGGAGGGCTCCTAGGGTTGAGGGATCTCTTGACAATAGGGTATCACCCATAGGGTTGTAGATGTTTCTCCCATATCTTGGTATAGCAGGGGATACCCCAGTTGGCATCATACCCACAAGCTGGGCTTGTTGGGATTACCTCTCCCCGTCTAGTCAACAAGTTAAGAGAGTGCTTGTAGGTGTGTCACCCAAGTCGATTATGATGCAGGTGTTCTACCACATGACTCTTGAGGGTCATTGTTGGCAGGATCAGGGAGCAATAGGATGGATGAGATATTGTATTGATCGACATAGGGTGGAAGATGTGCTCCCCTATGCGATAACTCTTATTGCTCGATATGGGGTGGAAGATGTTTTGCTCCCCCATGAGATTCTGGGTTGAGATGTGCTCCCTAATGTTATAGAGGGTGGTAGCTAATGCTCCCCGATGATTCTTCTTCTTTAGATTCAAGAATGTTTCAACAGATAGAGTTGAGTAGAGATGGGACATGATATGATGATGCAATAGGAATTTCTCCCTCGCGAAGAAGGAGTGTTAATTTGGCAGCTCAGTGATAAATTCCAACCATGGGATGAGATTCCTCTTTTCAAGAGGATCAATTTTGACTATTGAAGTACTCAATTTGGACAAGGGAAAGTATACTTTTGAAGAAAAGCCCGCGTATGCACATTTGATCAGGTCGGCCCTAAAGTAATTTGGACACCCTTCGAAGCCTATAAATACAAGTGACGTCAACCTCATTTGGAGACATTGATCACTGTACATCTTCTCTTTATTGGTTTGTATAAATTGCAGGAATTCACGTGCTATTACAAGAGTTCACGTGCTATTACATGAATTCACATGCTATTATAGGAGTTCACGTGCTATTACAGAAATCTGTGTGCTATTATAGGAGTTCGCACGCTATTACAAGAATTCGCGATGACAAGAATTCACGTGTTATTACAAGAGTTTGCGCGCCATTACAAGAATTTGCATGTTGTTATAGGAATTTGCGTATGATTGCAGGAATTTGCTATTACAAGAATTTGCACGTGGTTACAGGAATTCGCGTATGATTGTAGGAATCCATGTGTAATTACAAGAATTTGCATATGATTGCAAGAATTTGCTATTACAAGAATTCACGTGTGGTTAAAGGAATTCAACTATTATTGAGAAATTTGTTATTACAGGAATTCGCGTGTGGTTACAAGAATTCATGTATGATTGTAGGAATTCACTATTACAGGAATTCACGTGTGGTTATAGGAATTCGTGTATGATTGTAGTAATTTGCTATTACAAGAATTCGCGTGTGGTTACAAGAATTCGCGTATGATTGCAAGAATTCAGAGTGTGATTGCATTCATTGTTGAAGCTCTTAGAAGGTTGATTTGACCATTGAATTTGACTTATTGTTGAAATTGGATTATTGTACTCTCTGTTGAACATTTTATGACAATCTAATAAAAAGAATTTGAAAGGGTTTTCCCTGTAGTGGGTTTTTCCCTGGTCTCTAACCAATCTTGGTGTCTCTATCTTTGAATGTTTTTCTACTATTGTTCCTTTATGTTTTGTTGCATTGATGGTGATATTGTTATTTCTACATAATTGCATATGTTTGTAATAATGATATGATGTTGTGGGGTGAATTCAATATGTAAATGATGAAATGCAATTATCTAAAGAAAAGAACAATATAGCCCTAAGAGAAATTAACATCGTATTCATATAAATTGGCTATGGATGGATGGGTTGAGCGACCTCTTGGAGAAGACTTGTTGATGCAAATTGCACTCTTTTCTTGGATGGATATTGGTGAAGCTTGGATGAATTCATGATAACCTATGTAGGTGGACTTTCTTTGTCTTGGTTATGTTTATCGGTGATGGAAATTTAGATTAAATAAGGGGGCATCGTATTTTATTTTCATTATTCTTCTTAAACAAATCCTCCTCCCAAATCTTTCAAGAAGGAGCAACTGCACTCCTTCCCTTATCTCATCCTTTAAGATTGAGAAGCCTTGGACCAAATTTCTAGAGATAGTGGGTGGACTCACCCTAGTCTTTGGAATCTAGGTCTACTCCAATCCTCTTCAAATTTGTTGATAGTTGACTCCATATTCCCTAATAATATATTGGCAAGCTAATGCATTGATCTTCTATCCTTCATAACTTATTTTCTTTCAAAATTGTTGAAATTGTTTTGTTTTGTTTTACTCTTCAAAAGCACCTTGTGGTTTATTGATTGTGTGTTTGGAAACTTTTCACAACCCTTTGAAGTTAAATATGGGAATTGTCTTCAAAGCCCTAAAACCCTAGTAATTTTATCTTAGGGAGAACGCCCCTTTGAATTGGAGGAGAGCTAGCTAGAAGTGAGAAGAGAGTTGGTGAAGTGGCAGTGGTTCCTGTTGTCACCTAAGGTGTACACCTATATTTGGGAAAAAAATTTAACCCCACAAGGTATAGTGTTTAAGACACAATGCTCAGAGAAGGGTTTGTCACCTATTTCCAAATCTCTTTGTTTAATCTCTCTCCTAGGCAAGCTATGGGGGGTAGTCCTTAAATATGATTATAAAAAGAAAACTTGTAGAAAACAATAAGTTATAGGAGATAAAGGGAAAGGCAATTATCACTCAATATAACTTGAATTGAAGATTAATCAACAAATATGATTATTATTGAGAAAATATTAATGAGATAAATCCAATTAAATCAATATGGCATTCAACAATATATAAATATGAAAGACCAGTGCCTTATAAACAATGTTCAAATGAAATTACGATACTTGCAAGTTAATAATGCTTGAAGTTACAAGATAGGCAATGTTCCAAGTCAAGCATTAGTACGAGAGATTGCACAATATTGAAATCTGAGCAATAAGATATAACTTGCAATGTGAATAAAACCTATACTTGAAAGATGTGCTCAGAAAAGATAAAACAATATCAAAGGCCAATGATCAAGTAATCAAATGACAAGTGCAAGAGAAATATAATGTAATATTGCAATTAAAATGAGATGCTCACAAATCAACAAATGCAAAATGAGATAATGCTAGATGAATGAGTGCAAGACTAGACTATGTGTGATGCAAGGATCTTGGTTGATTTTGATTAAATGTCTAATCTATGGTGAAAAATTCCCCTCATTTCCACAAAACTTGGTAAGGGACTAGGGCGAACTGCAAGAGGGCTAGGCCAAGGAGGCACTCAGTCCATCATTAACAATACCCACCTAGACTTCTTGACAACCCACGTGCCTTTGTTCCTACAAGGGATTTTCCATAGGAGAACTGCAAGGTCACGTGTTTGAACCTTTTCTCCAAACTCAAATTTATTGAATTGAATGACAGTTAGGGAAATTGGTCCTAAAATTTCTATCAACCAAGCTTATGCTTGGAGGTAAATTTTAGAGATTCAAGCCTAGATTTAAATTAAATGCAAGTGTTAATTTAATTCTTCAATGAGAAACAATTAAAACAAGATGCTTCAAAAAAGGAAATACCAATCCACTTATGATAAGATTATGATAAACACTTAGAGCACGAAATCACAATGAGATCAACTTATAACAATGATTCAATGAAGCATGTAAAAATTACCTAATGAAACAAAACTAGTAAACAAAATGATAATTAGATGAAAACGTTAGAGAAATAACTGAAATGCCTTAATAGAAAGTGCTCTTAAGGATGTTAATATGTTATGATAAATAGAGGAAATGAGAATTATATAATGAAGCACAAGTAAATGATAGAAAATGGGATTGCTAATTACATCTAATTAGAGAAATAAAAAATTAGAGAGACTACTCAAATCTAAGATACAAGTGAGTTTAAGACAAGAATTACTCAAATGCAACTAGATCAAATAGCCAATAATATTAGAAATAACAGCTAGATCAAATAGTTAACAATGATGCCTAGATCTAACAATGACAAAGAAATGCAACTTTCAAGAGAAAAACTAATCCAATGAGAGCAAGAAAAGTTAGAAGTTAGATCTAGAGATTAAGATGATAATGAAAACGAAACTTAGCTAAAAATACAAGAAATCCTCCCTTTTAAATAAGGAGGTGGGATACCATGGGAAAATCCCAAGCTCCCTCAAGAAACAAGATCCTTTTATTATTATTATTACAAAGAGAGAGACCCTTTAGATAGTGAGAAGGGTTCTACAGCCTTGAGGAGATTTACAAATAGGAATGTAACGTTACAACGATGAAAATCCCTCAAGTTACAATGAATCAATGAGGAAATTAAAAGGAAAATGATAATGGATCTGCTTCAAAACTTGATTTGGAAATCCTCCAAATAATTTGCTCTAAACCTGCAAGTGCTAGCAGCCTTCACAATGATAAATATAGCCTTTAAATTCTCACAACCTTGGAGAAAAGTGGCCTCCAAAAGAGGTCATGGCCAAGCCAAAAAATAGTCCATAATTTTAATTTTAATTTCTTAATTTTTTTTAAGAAAAAGTTTCCTTAAAAATTCAAGGCTCAAACCCTTAAAATATCTTGGCTATCTATAGGACATCTAAGCCAGAAGGGCTTTCACACTATATGAAGAATATTGACCTCTTTGGGCTCTCAGTTAAAGGAAAAATTTCTCCATAAAATCTTGCGGCTTACAAAAATTTAGAAATAATTTTCAAGCCTCCAAGTAATGGATTCCTTGCCAAAATTTTGATGAAAATCCCCTTCAAAAAATTCGGTTTCTTGTGCAAAATTGATCCAAGGGTTAATTACTTTAATACCAAGAGAAGGATCAAGCCTCCAAATAATTGCGACTCAGAGAAATTATGTCAAAAATGCTTGTGGCCTACCCAAAAAAATTCAATTAAATTCTTTAAGCCACAAGAAAAATTCTAATTTCAAAACCCCTCAATCTAGAGGCTAGAAAGGCCTCCTTTGCTTGCGGCTTCACCAAAAATTTGTGCTATATCTGCAAAAAAATTTGAAACCCCAAGTGAGAATTTCTTCCAAATAGATCTTGAGAAATAACTTAGAATTTTTTTATTAAATTTATAGAATAAAAAACCTTGAAGGATATTCGATTTCATTGCAAGGGAGAGCTCTCTTTTGCTTGCGGCCCAAAGAGAGAGGCTAAAATAGTGTTAGACAACCTCCAAAAATTCGTTGCACTTAGAAACCCTAGTCATCCAAGAAAGGAGAGGGTTTGGCTTCAAGAAAAAAAAAAAAAATCCTTTGATCTTGAAGCAAATCCACTTGCAATAATATTTATAAATAGATCCAAACCAAACCCTTACCCTCATCTTCAAATCTGCAAGAAAACAATTGTCATGTCACCATTTTTATTCTTCTTCATAGTACAGCCAGGGTGGATTTCTAGGGCAGGGGATCGCCAGATCAGTGGAGCAGGTTTATTGTTAGTTTTTGGTAGCATCGAAAATGCTCTAGCCTTGAAAATTGGTGGAGAGGCTAAGGCATGTGAGTTCTAAAGAATCCAGAAACCGTTTGGTGAAATTCCACCCGGATTGTATTTTATTAAAGTAATTAATATTTTTAATGGGGTTCCTAAGTCTAAACCTAGGGAAATTAAAATATGGGTATTAATCAAAATATGGGTGAGAATGATCTAGAAGGCAGATCAAGTCATGTTTTAATCTTAGCCATTGATTAGAGATTTAATCTCAGTTGTTGAAGACTCAACAAGAAAAGTATAAAATGGAGTCTTGGGGTTCATTTGGAAACACACACGGAGAGAACAAATTGATCAAGAATTCAATTCCTAAGGTAGGGTTTGCTAAGGATTTAGAATTACGTGATGCTTCTACAACAAAGGGATAGTGAGAATCCGAGAGGACTTTCCAGAGAATACAGATAGAGAGGCGGAGAGAGCCAATGGAGCAGAAAAGTTGTCTGTCACACAGAAGCTGAAACTTTCAAGAACAACCAGGGAAGATGACGCAGAGGGCAGAATCCGGAATTGCCGAGAACAACCGGAATTATCGGGAACAACCAGAACTGCCGGAACAGCTGGGAAAGCTAACGTAGAGGGCAGAAGTCGGAACTGCCAAGAACTGCTGAACAGTCGGGAAAGTTGACGTAGAGGGCATAAGAGATGATGCAGAAATAGTCGGGGTTAGTTAGTCTTGTACCGGTCCAACCAGAATTATGTCAGGTGAAGTGAAGTAAAACTCACTCCGATTTTCTGCCAGTATTTTCTCTATAAAGGATTGCTAGATAAGCATTCTAGATTTGTATTCAGATATTTCTCCTGCATAATAATAAAACCCTCATAACTGCTGCAACGGTTTTCCCGCATTGGGTTTTTCCGGGGACTATTGTGTCAAAAAATAAGTGTGTCCTATGCAGTGTTACTCGGGAGCAGGAGCGAAAACGGGGGAGCAACATTTTCGAAGCTCCTGGTTGGGGAGCAAAATCTCGGAGCATTTTTTTATATAATATTATTATATTTTTATATTTGATACATAATTCAACAAAAACATGTGAATGATGAGGGGTATTAGATATAAAATTAAAAAATAAATAAAAAAACAATTAAATTGTAACAACAATCAATTCTAGAAGTTATATTTCTCGTCAACATGTCCACAAGTTAGTAACATAGTTAACATTACAACATATTGAGTCTCATGATTCATCAATCTTAAAGTTTCAAGCTTTCAAAATTCAATATATAACATTTATCATCATTGATCACCAAAGTTGTACTCGTAAGCTAAGAATAACCATTACAACAAATAATATCTAACATGAAATGAAATGTTATAAAATGAAATGAAATGAAACAACTTTCAACTTTCATGAAGCATCATTCTCATAATTCATTACTAATGAGTTATAATTGCCAACTTCAAACTTAAAATGTCATATATTGTTTAAAAAAATATCATAATAAATATGAAAGAGTCAATAGTTATAAAAACTACTAGAAACTAGAAAAGACAAGTAAATCCATTATCTATTGCTTATGCTTCGGCCTCTTGCCACCACGAGAAATGTCTAATTTTTTAGTCTTGTTGGAAAATCAAGATCTTTTTCGTTAATATCACCCTCTAAGCATTAATATCCAGAGGTATCTTTGTCATTACCTTTGTATCTGTATAGGGATCTTTGTCATTAATATCACCCTCTAAGAATTAACATAAGATAGAAAAAGCTTAGCATGTAAAGTCAAGATTTTGTTTGAGTGATGCGTATATTTTTAGGAGGCTCATGATAGAGGAGTTCGACAACCAATGTCACTAACATCAAGGTACATAGAGGGATTGGTGCTCTTGATTAAATATGAGTTCCATACCCTAATACATGACAAAATTGAATGGAAATATTGCAATCCTGAAAAATTGATAAGTCTATTGGATTTTGAATGAAATCTAAAATTATACTTTCTCCATATGAAATCCAATGAGGTCGGAACCACTCTCAAACATCCTGAGTCATTTCATGGTAATGTTAAAAATTTAAGTGAAAGGATGAAAATGAAGATTAAGGAGAATGCCACTTTTACTTTAAGAATTTAACATTACAGACTTTTTAGCATAGCGCAGAGAGTGCGGATCGACCTTAGCAAAGTCTCAGACTCAATGCTTCCTAAGAGTCCTGCCACTTTAGGTTCACATATGCATCAAAGTGCACATGCACAGGCTTGTCAAACTTGACCTAAGACAGAATGATAGAGAGCTTGTAGAAAGAGAGAGAGCTCTAGCGACTCGAATGCCCTGAATGGCAATACATTTTCTTTATTTATAGGATTTCAAGAAAGCATCTACTCCCTTCTCGAAATCTGATCTCTATCTACATAAAGTGTACAGACAATAGATCTCAAATCTAAACTTTTCCTTAGATTCTCTGAAATGTGGGTCAAGTCCCACCAAAAGTCAGAGAAGTGCTCCGAGTTTCAGATATTCGTCCGGATAGTTAACCTAAGATTTACACAATGGAGATTCTTTATGGAGAGAACCCACTAAACACCAAAAGTAAGGATCATTATTGTCGTTAAAGTTATTACACAGTGGAGATTCTTTTACAGAGAGAACCCACTAAACACCAAAAGTAAGGATAATTATTGTCCTTAAAGTTATTACACAGTGGAGATTCTTTTATGGAGAGAACCCACTAAACACCGAAAGTAAAATTTGTACAAGAGAAAAGAGAGATGCTCTTAATAATATCCTTTTGGACTACGGTTAGAGGTCATATCCACTTGGAGGAGAATAATCATCTTTTCCCGAAGAGTCTTCATGGAGGGCTGGCTGGGCCCCAGGAATAACTTGATCAAGCCAGTGAGGAGCAAATTGTCCAAGACAAGTGTAGAAAGGATTGTACATGAAATGATGATCTAGCTGATCAACTGGAAGATAGGTATCTCCAAAAAATTCTATAGTCATACGGAACTCACTATGAGCAGTGAGGTTGATTGTTGTAACTCGGTGAGATAAACTAAATGCAAAGATGTTTTAAGCCAATTTCCCTTCCTGTAATTCAATTCTGAGAAGATTGATCATAGCTTTTGCAAAAATATTTTTTATCCCAGAAGTTCTCGGAGAAAACATATAGAACAAAACTTCTAGCCAGGGGCTCCAAGATCTGTAATTGCTCATTATATCTTTACAATACATATAAAGATGGATTTCCTTGTGTGTCCGAGAAAACTGGAGAAAACTGGAGACTAACCACCAAGTTGGACAAGGGGACAAGAGTATAAACCAAGCCCATTCTTTAAGACGAACCCCCCCGCTAATCCATGTCCAAAGTGTCCATGGTAAGTAAGCAAAAACACCCAATTACATAATGAAAAGTCATACCTTCGGGGTTGGAAGAGCCCCCTTCAAACATACAATCATAACAGATGGGCGAGGGCACATAATGGTTGGCTCAAGTGGCAGAGAACGGTGGCACATCGAGCTATTTGATGGCTACAAGGGGTTGTTGGCTACTGACTGAAGGACAATCTAGGAGAAATGTTAAGTGTAATCATAAAGCCAGTGCAACCAACATATTATTAGATAAATGTTAGAATGTTCACTTATATGTTTACCTGTGTGAAAAATCCAATAGTAAAGATAGGAAGAATCATATCTAGGACTATAAGGGTGGGAGGAAGGAAAATAAGAGATCCATAAATCATAGAAAGGAACTTTGGAGAAAGGGAAAAATACCAATTGACATGATTGAACTTGCTCTTCTAACCAAAAGATGGAGATGTCAATAATCAAGCTCATGAACCTTTGATAAAGAGCTATCTCAGGCATATCGTCCTTGGGGCATGGGGATTTAAATGGTTTGGACACATCTAATATGATATTGTCTTGACTATTGGGAAAACAAGATGTGAGACTATCAGTATACCTAGGGAAAAAACACACTCCCTCACTTTTAAGATGGGTAAATAGCTCTTCCTCAAAACTAGGGAAATGAATCTTATCACAAACATCCACCTTTGGGCCATTAATACAACAAGGGGGGGACTACTCAAACATGAAGAAAAACTCTTTGTTGGTGACATGGCTAGAAGAAGCATGCCCTTTAATCCCTTCCATACTAGGGATATTGGAATTATTCACAATGGTGTAAAGTTTCTCTTTGATAGGATTGTTTTCATCTTGAAACATGAAGAAGAGACCTTTCCAATCATTAGGAAGGGCTTCATAAGGAGCCTTATATTGACTAGTATTATCTATCGAAAGGGGAAAAATATTTTATTTTCCTCCAAATTCATCCTCATGGACTTGGGCTTCTATGGAGCTCTCATTATTACTACAATCATACCCAATTCCCGAATCAGCAGCCCAAAATTCCTCCACAAATTCTTCATCCATTTGATCATCATGATCTTCCTCAGAATCATCCCATTCTTCGATATGTACTTGACGTTGGCTAAGTTGCAAATCTTTTTCTTCCTTGTCCTTCCTTCTAACAATGTCGTGTAAGGTTTCTACCACATTGATTTGGTACCACACTTCTAGGAGGAAAGCATCTATATGGTTCTTCTTATATGCACATTTCATATCATATAGCCTCTCTTCCTGCTTATATAAATTGGAGAAAAGATCCTTGGTATTATATTTTTCTATAAGATGCTTACAGGATTCTTCATACTCCATCATCCTTTCTTGCAATGCCTGAAGGCCCATTGGATCAAGGTCCTCACCTTTATCCTCAAAGGAAATGCTTTCAAATTCATGACCTTCTTCCCCAACATAATCCTCGCAGTCTTCCTGAATACTTTTAGGATTGGGATCCCTGTTCTCCTCCTGGCCTTGTTTACTATAGGCTTCCTCAAATGCTTAGTCCAATACCTGAATTGCTTCTTCAACCGACTGAGAACTTGGGCCCTTGCATATGAGGAAATACACAACTAAGGCATAGAAAGAAGAAATGCATTTAGGTTCACATGAATTAAGCCAAACCCAATGCTTATATCCAATATATTGGATAAATAACTCGGTGAGGCTATCCAAATGAGTCACTTTTATCTCTAAAGCATATTTTATGAATTTTGCTATGTGATCATTTGTAGAGCATGGGTCACCATCAAAACATGGTGCATTTTGCATAATTGTTATATCTAAGCCATTTGGGTACCCTGGGATCCAAGTGATATCCAAGGCAGGGAACCATTCATGAAGTTTCTTGATAGGCATTGATCCTTATATATTTACCAATATGGGAATCGCCAAGGTGAATGAAAATTGCCTTAATGAATGCTTGCTTCACCCTACAAGCATTGACCTTAAAGTTCACCCTACAAGCATTGACCTTAGTTGTTGGGGAATGTGTTGAGACCGAGCCATCTTCCTTTGAGGAAGCAGTGCAACAGCCAATTTGGGTTGATGCTATGGAGTATGACTCCATAGTTCATAACAGTGTTTGGGATGTGGTTCCAAGACCGGAGAACAAGTCATTTGTGAGTTCTTGTTGGCTTTACAAAGTAAAGCAAGCTGTTGATGGTAGTGTGGAGATGCATAAGGAAAGATTTGTTGCCCGTGGCTTTTAACAAGTCAAGGGGATTGATCATCATGAGACTTTTGTACCTGTCGCAAGGTATTCATCTATCATATCAATGTTGGCACGATCATCACAGATGGGTTGGAAGATCCATGAGATGGATGTGAAGACTGCATTCCTCAATGGCGAGATTGAGGAAGAGGTGTACATAGAGCAGCCAAATCGTGAGTCGCATGTGTGCCGATTCAAGAGAGCGTTGTACGGGCTGAAGAAAGCACCTTGTGCTCAGTACACCAAGATAGACAACTATTTCACCGGGTTGGGCTTCACAAAGAGTGAAGCAGATGTGAACCTGTACAACATCGTGGTGAAAGGTAAGTTGTTGATCATCATTCTTTATGTTGATGATCTCATATTGACTGGTGATGATCAGTTGATTGTGTCTTGCAAGGAGGACCTTTCAAGAGAATCTGAGATGAAAGACATGGGTCTCATGCATTACTTCCTTGGTATGGAAGTGTGGCAGAAGGATGGGGAGTTGTTTGTGTCTCAAGGCAAGTATGCCAATGAGATACTCAGGAGATTCCACATGGAGAAGTGTAAGCCCATGCAGACTCCTCTAGCAGGTAACTGGAGGAAACATGATGCTACTTCAGGGGAAGTAGTGGAGGCTACTGTGTACAGGCAGCTTGTGGGTTTACTAATGTAATTAGTGAACACACGATCAAATTTGTGCTATGCGGTGAACCAAATGAGTCAAGCAATGGTTCAGCCTACTAAGATGTTTTGGAAGGCGGCAAAGCATGTATTGAGATACCTCAGAGGCACATCTCAGTATGGATTATGGTACAGACGGACAGAGGGAGTGAAGCTATAGGGCTTCACTGATGCAAATTGGGAAGGGAGTCCATTAGATCGGAAGAGCACATCAGGAGGGATTTTCAACCTTGGGTTAGCGGTAGTTTCTTGGTATAGCAGGAAATAGAGGTCAGCTGCACTCAGCTCGGTAGAGGCAGAATACATGGTTGCAAGTCAAGCAAAATGTGAGGCCATATGGATGCAGAAAAATCTATTTGGTTTGTTTGATCAGAGGATGGATCCAACTGTGATCTATTGTGATAATCAGAGTTGTATCAAACTCTCTGAGAATCCAGTATTTCATGATAGGTCCAAGCACATCGACATCCAGTATCATCATCTCAGAGACTATGTAGCGAGAAGGATCATGTTGCTGCAGTATAATTCGACAGAGGAGCAAGATGCTGACATTTTGACAAAGGCATTGTCATAGTGTAAATTCAAGTTTCATAGAGACAGGATCAGGGTGGCAGATAATCCCTTTCTTGTTGAGAGGGAGTGTTGAAATGTGGCAACAAGAATATTCCAATTTTAATTTGTCCTTGAATTAAAATTGTGAATTAAATTCGAATTTAGTCTCACCAGCGGCTTGAAAAATAATTAATTAATTCATCTTGAGTTAATTAGTTGGAGAAATTCAAGTTAAAAGTCTTTGTGAAGTCATGCAACAGTTATCCCTTAAATTAAGGAGATTATCCCATAGTTAAGGAGATAAGATTCAGTTGTATTTGAGTTGTAATTAGTTAGCTTAGTTTACTGAGTTAAGTCCAATTAAATTAGTTCCAAACTGTTTGAGGAACTAATTGTGAGTTATCAATTGGTTGATGCATGCATGCACTCAACCAGTGTACTCCAGATAATTGAATATTCACTCATCAGAAACTCATGCATGTCTGTTCTGAGAAAGACCCAGTTGAGCTAAATTTCAAGGATAGTGTACTATCAATTGCATGTTTTCTCCTATAAAGGAAACTCATGCATGCAGAAGGATTAATGCACAGGAGGATTGCACAATTTTACAGGGTGTGAGATCAGTGTGAGTGATCAGTGTTACACTTGGTAACAACTGGATCACCCAGGAGAAACTGCACAAGGAAATAGGAGTCTTGGAGGGTAGAGGAGAATGTTTGGGAGAAGCCTTGATTGCCGGTGAGCATCCAGGAGGATTGTACTGAGAGATGACTAGCTGTGAGAGCTAAAGCTTTGTGTAATTCTGATATATTTCCACCTTGTATGATAATACAGATAATGGGGTTTTTAGCTGAGGCTTTCCCCTGAGTATTCTTCTGTGTTTCATGTGCATTGATTCTTCTCTTGTTATATGTGTTCCGCTTGATCTTGCTCAAATCAATTAAGCTTCCGCTAATTGTTGTAGAAGTAGATTAAAAGTATTTTGCTTTAGCTATATTGGATTATCAGGTTAATCTAGTCAGAGTTTCTACATGGTATTAGAGCAAAGGTTATTAGAGCTGTGAATAGTATACTGAGAAGAGAATTCAAAGTTTGAAGTTCGGGGTTGCAGGTGCAAATTGAATTCATATGATACTTCAAATTAAGATGGGACATTATGTGACTAATTGCCCATCGAATAAGTCCAAGAAGGGATCCTTGGAAGGATCGAAAGGTGAGGCATTAGACTCTCAGTTTGAAATGGACTTTACCCTCATCGCATGCATGGTTTCATCGATGATGGGTTGTGTTTGGTATATTGAAAGTGGAGCCTCATTCCACATGACCGGCGATAAAATTTTATTCAATTCCTTGGAGGAGAAAGACCTCAAGATGCACATAGAGATGGGTGATGATGGAAATTATAATGTTTCAAGGGTGGGCACGATTGCTTTTCAGAGGGAGCATGGAGCTCCTCTCACTTTGACAAATGTGATGTATATGCCTGGACTGAAGAAGAACTTGGTATCGGTTGTGACGTTGGAGGACAAAGGCTATGATGTTGTCTTCAGTAAAGGAAAGGCTATCCTAAGACTCATAGACACGGGTCAGACATAGAGGATAGGGATTCGGGTGAAGAATCTTTATAAACTAGAGGTAGATGATTGCGCAACATTGAGTACAAAAGCAGAATTGGTGCAAAGCCAAGACATTGGCAAGTTGTGGCACAGGCGGTTGGGCCATTTGCAACATGGGGCTATGAAGATAATGCAGTAGATATCTACAGGACTTCCCAAAGGTAAACTTGAGCAAGTTGACACATGCAAAGGTTGTACATTGGGAAAGTACACTAAGTCTTCCTTTCATTATCGAGATAGACGAGCAAAGGCTATCTTAGAGCGAGTTCATACAAATGTGTGTGACTGTGGACCATTCTCGACGGCATCCACAGCGAAGCAAAGGTATTATGTGATTTTCGTTGATGATTTTTCTCATAAATGCTGGATTTATTTCATGTAGAAGAAGGACCAAACCTTCTCAAAGTTTTATGAGTTCAAAGCTTTGGTCGAGAAAGAGTTAGGGAAGAATATCAATGCCTTGAGAAGCGACAACGGTGGAGAACATGTCTCTCAAGAGTTTAAGAACTTCTGTGTAGAGGAAGGAATTAAACGAGAGTTTATAGCACCTCATAACCCACAGTAGAATGGGGTGACCGAGAGGAAGAACAAAAATATTGTAGGGGTAGCACAGGCGATGCTACATGACAAAGGCCTACCACTTCACTTGTTGGCTGAGGCATGTAACACTGCGGTCTATTTACAGAATAGAAGCCCGCATCGCATGCTTGGGATGAGGGCACCAGAGGAAGCTTTCTCTCGTAAGAGACCAGATGTGGGTCACTTCAGGATCTTTGGCTCACCGGTATATTGCCTTGTGACAAAGGATTCACGGAAGAAGCTTGAGCCAACAGCAGAGTTGGGGATACTTGTGGGGTACATTGGTACACCTCACAACTATCGAGTGTACCTGCCTACCAGTCAGAGGATAGTGGTTCGCAGAGATCTCAAGTTTGATGAGCAGAAGGCCATGCGCGTTTCCCTTGAGAGGGAGCTCCGACTACGAACTATGGAGGAACAGTTGGTTCCTAAGGAGGAGGAGCCTCAGACTGATGCGGAGCAGCAACATGCAAAGGTTCCAGGAGTAGAGACATCCACTCAAGCAGAGTCTTCCAGAGATGGACGAAAGCGCACAAAAGAAGCTGACAGATTGTTGCAGGATGCGAGAGAGAATGTGGGAGTACCATCTTCTCAGCGTAGAAAAAGGAGGTCACCTGAGAGGAACACTGGATACATGGCCCTTGCTGGGGAATGTGTTGAGACCGAGCCATCTTCCTTTGAGGAAGCAGTGCAGCAACCAATTTGGGTTGATGCTATGGTGGAGGAGTATGACTCCATAGTTCATAACAGTGTTTGGGACATGGTTCCAAGACTGGAGAACAAGTCAGTTGTGAGTTCCTATTGGATTTACAAGGTAAAACAAACTGCTGATGGTAGTGTGGAGAAGCATAAGGCAAGATTTGTTGCCCGTGGCTTTTCATAGGTCGAGGGGATTGATTATGATGAGACTTTTGCACTTGTCGCAAGGTACTCATCTATCAAATCAATGTTGGCACTATTAGGACAGATGGGTTGGAAGATCCATCAGGTGGATGTGAAGACTGCATTCTTCAATGGCGAGATTGAGGAAGAGGTGTACATAAAGCAGCTAGAAGGTTTTGAGACCTTCGATTGTGAGTCGCATGTGTGCCGACTCAAGAGAACGTTGTATGGGTTGAAGCAAGCACCTCGTGCTTGGTACACCAGGATAGGCAACTACTTCACTGGATTGGGCTTCACAAAGAGTGAAGTGGATGCGACCTTGTACAACATCGTGGTGAAAGGTAAGTTGTTGATCATCGTTCTTTATGTTGATGATCTCATATTGATTGGTGATGATCAATTGATTATGTCTTGCAAGGAGGACCTTGCAAGAGAATTCGAGATGAAAGACATGGTTCTCATGCATTACTTCCTTGGTATGGAAGTGTGGCAGAAGGTTCGTGAGTTGTTTATGTCAGCGAGACACTCAGGAGATTCAACATGGAGAAGTGCAAGCCCATGCAGACTCCTCTAGCAGGTAACTGGAGGAAGGAGGATGCTACTTCAGGAGAAGTAGTGGAGGGAACTGTGTACAGGCAGCTTGTGGGTTCACTGATGTACTTAGTGAACACAAGACTAGATTTGTGCTATGCGGTGAACTAGTTGAGTCAAGTGATGGTTCAGCCTACCAAGATGTTTTGGAAGGCGGTAAAGCATGTATTGAGATACCTCAGAGGCACATCTCAGTATGGATTATGGTACAGACAGACAGAGGGAGTGAAGCTACAGGGCTTCACTAATGTAGATTGGCAGGGAGTTCATCAGATTGGAAGAGCACATCAAGAGGGATTTTCAACCTTGGGTCAGTAGCAGTTTCTTGGTACAACTGGAAACAAAGGTCAGTTGCACTCAGCTCGGCAAAGGCAGAAGACATGGTTGCAAGTCAGGCAGCATGTGAGGCCATCTAGATGCGGAAAATCCTAGTTGGTTTGTTTGATCAAAGGATGGATCCAACTGTGATCTATTGTGATAATCAGAGTTGTATTAAACTGTTTGAGAATCCAGTATTCCATGATAGGTCCAAGTACATCGACATCCGGTATCATCTCAGAGACTGTGTAGCAAGAAGGATCATGTTGTTGCAGTATATTTCGATAGAGGAGCAAGATGCTGACATTTTGACAAAGGCATTATGAAAGTGTAAATTCGAGTTCCAAAGAGACAGGATCGGGGTGGCAGATAATCCCTTTCTTGTTGAGAGGGAGTGTTCAAATGTGGCAACAAGAATATTCCAATTTTAATTTGTCCGTGAATTAAAATTGTGAATTAAATTCGAATTTAGTCTCACCAGCTGCTTGAAAAATAATTAATTAATTCATCTTGAGTTAATTAGTTGTTGAAATTCAAGTTAAAAATCTTTGTGAAGTCATGCAACAGTTATCCCTGAAATTGAGGAGATTATCCCTTAATTAAGGAGATAAGATTGAGTTGTAATTAGTTAGCTCAGTTTACTGAGTTATGTCCAATTAAATTAGTTCCAAATTGTTTGAGGAACTAATTGTGAGTTATCAGTCAGTTGATGCATGCATGCACTCAACCAGTGTACTCCAGAAACTGAAGATTCACTCATCAGAAACTCATTTATGTCTGTTCTGAGAAAGACCCAATTGAGCTAAATGTCAAAGATAGTGTACTATCAGTTGCATGTTTTCTCCTCTAAAGGAAACTCATGCATGCAGAAGGATTAATGCACAGGAGGATTGCACACTTTTACAGGGTGTGAGATCAGTGTGAGTGATCAGTGTTACAATTGGTAACAGCTGGAACACCCAGGAGAAACAACGCAAGTAAATATGAGGCTTGGAGGACAGAGCAGAAGGTTTGGGAGAAGCCTTGATTGCCTGTGAGCATCCAGAAGGATTGTATTGAGAGTTGGCTAGCTATGAGAGCTAAAGCTTTGTGTAATTCTGATATATTTCCACCTTGTATGATAATACAGATAGTGGGGTTTTTAGCTAAGGCTTTCGCTTGAGTATTCTTCTGCGTTTCATGTGCATTGATTCTTCTCTTGTTATATGTGTTCCTCTGATCTTGCTCAAATCAATTAAGCTTCCTATAATTGTTGTAGAAGTAGATTAAAAGTATTTTGCTTTAGCTATATTACATTATCAGATTAATCTACAGTCATAATTTTTACATGGCGTCAGAGAAAAGGTTATTGGAGCTGTGAACATTATATTGAGAAGAGAATTCGAAGTTTTAAGTTCGGGGTTGCAGGTGCAAATCAAATTCATATCATACTTCAAATTGAGATGGGACATTATGTGACTAAGTGCCCATCGAAGAAGTCCAAGAAGGGATCCTCAGAAGGATCAGAAGGTGAGGCATTAACCTCTCAATTCGAAATGGACTTTACCCTCATCGCATCCATGGTGTCGTCGATGATGGGCTGTGTCTGGTATATTGATAGTGGAGCCTCATTCCACATGACTAGCGATAAAAGTTTATTCAGTGCCTTGGAGGAGAAAGACCTCAAGATGTGCATAGAGATGGCCGATGACGGAAATTATAGTGTTTCAGGAGTGGGCACAGTTGCTTTTCAGAGTGAGCATGGAGCTCGTCTCACCTTGACAAATGTGATGTATGTGCCTGGACTGAAGAAGAACTTGGGTATCGGTCGCGATGTTGGAGGACAAAGGCTACGATGTTGTCTTCAGTAAAGGAAAGGCGTTCCTAACACACATAGACACAGGTCAGACCAAGAGGATAAAGATTCGGGTGAAGAATCTCTATTAACTAGAGGTAGATGATTGTGCAACATTGAGTATGAAAGCAGAATTGGTGCAAAGCCAAGACATTGGCGAGTTGTAGCACAGGTTGTTGGGCCATTTGCATCATGGAGCTTTGAAGATAATGCAACAGATATCTATAGGAGTTCCCAAAGGTAAACTTGAGCAAGTTGACACATGCAAAGGTTGTACCTTGGGAAAGTACACTAAGTCTTCCTTTCATTATCGAGACAGTCGAGCAAAGGCTATCTTAGAGCGAGTCCATACAGATGTGTGTGGACCATTGTCAACGGCATCCATAGTGAAGCAAAGGTATTATGTGATTTTCATTGATGATTTTTCTCATAAATGCTGGATTTATTTCATGTAGAAGAAGGACCAAACCTTCTCAAAGTTTTGTGAGTTCAAAGCTTTGGTCGAGAAAGAGTCAAGGAAGAAGATCAAGGCCTTGAGAAGCGACAACGGTGGAGAATATGTCTCTCGAGAGTTTAAAGACTTTTGTGCAGCAGAAGGAATTAAAAGAGAGTTGACGACACCTCATAACCCACAGCAGAATGGGGTGTCCGAGAGGAAGAACAAAACTATTGTAGGGGCAGCACGAGCGATGTTGCATGAACAAGGCCTACCACTTCACTTGTGGGTTGAGGCATGCAACACAGCGGTCTATTCGCAGAATAGAAGCCCGCATCACATACTTGGGATGAAGACACCAGAGGAAGCTTTCTCTCATAAGAGGCCAGATGTGGGTCATTTCAGGATCTTTGGCTCACCGGTATATTTCCATGTGACAAAGGATGCATGGAAGAAGCTTGAGCCAACAGCAGAGTTGGGGATACTTGTGGGGTACACTGATACACCTCACAACTATCGGGTGTACTCGCCTATCAATCGAAGGACAGTGGTTCGCAAAGATCTCAAGTTTGATGAGTAGAAGGCCATGCGAGTTTCCCTTGAGAGGGAGCTCTGACTACAGGCTGTGGAGGAACAGTTGGTTCATAAGGAGGAGGAGCCTCAGACTGATGCGAAGCAACCACATGCAGAGGTTCTAGGAGTAGAGACATCCACTCAAGCAGAGTCTTCCAGACATGGACGAAAGCGCACAAAAGAAGCTGACAGATTGTTGTAGGATGCGAGAGAGAATGTGGGAGTACCATCTTCTCAGTGCAGACGGAGGAGGTCACCTGCGAGGTACACTGGATACATGGCCCTTGTTAGGGAATGTGTTGAGATTGAGCCATCTTCCTTTGAGGAAGCAGTGCAACAGCCAATTTGGGTTGATGCTATGGTGGAGGAGTATGACTCCATAGTTCATAACAGTGTTTGGGACGTGGTTCCAAGACTGGAGAACTAGTCAGTTGTGAGTTCCCGTTGGCTTTACAAGGTAAAGCAAGGTGTTGATGGTATTGTGGAGAAGCATAAGGCAAGATTTGTTGCCCGTGGCTTTTCACAGGTCGCGGGGATTGATTATGATGAGATTTTTGCACCTGTCGCAAGGTACTCATCTATCAGATCAATGTTGGCACTACCAACACAGATGGGTTGGAAGATCCATCAGATGGATGTGAAGACTACACTCCTCAATGGCGAGATTGAGGAAGAGGTGTACATAGAGCAGCGAGAAGGTTTTGAGACCTTCAATCGTGAGTCGCATGTGTGCCGAATCAAGAGAGCATTATACGGGCTAAAGCAAGCACCTCGTGCTTGGTACACCAGGATAGACAACTACTTCACCGGGTTGGGCTTCACAAACAGTGAAGCGGATGTGAACCTGTACAGCATCGTGGTGAAAGGTAAGTTGTTGATCATCGTTCTTTATGTTGATGATCTCATATTGACTGGTGATGATCAGTTGATTGTGTCTTGCAAAGAGGACCTTGGAAGAGAATTCGAGATGAAAGACATGGGTCTCATGCATTACTTCCTTGGTATGGAAGTGTGGCAGAAGGATCGGGAGTTGTTTGTGTCTCAGGGCAAGTATGCCAACGAGATACTCAGGAGATTCCACATGGAGAAGTGCAAGCCCATGCAGACTCCTCTAGCAGGTAACTGGAGGAAGGAGGATACTACTTCAGGAGAAGTAGTGGAGGCTACTGTGTATAGGCAGCTTGTGGGTTCACTAATGTACTTAGTGAACACGCGACCAGATTTGTGCTATGCGGTGAAGCAGCTGAGTCAAGTGATGGTTCAGCCTACCAAGATGTTTTGGAAGGCGATAAAGCATGTATTGAGATACCTTAGAGGCACATATTAGTATGGATTATGGTACAAACGAATAGAGGGAGTGAAGCTACAGAGTTTCACTGATGTAGATTGGGTAGGGAGTCCATTAGATCGGAAGAGCACATCAGGAGGGATTTTCAACCTTGGGTTAGTAGCAGTTTCTTGGTACAGCAGGAAACAGAGGTCAGTTGCACTCAGCTTGGCAGAGGCAGAATACATTGCTGCAAGTCAGGCAGCATGTGAGGCCATCTGGATGCGGAAAATCCTAGTTGATTTGTTTGATCAAAGGATGGATCCAACTGTGATCTATTGTGATAATCAGAGTTGTATCAAACTCTCTGAGAATCTAGTATTCCATGATAGGTCCAAGCACATCGACATCCGGTATCATCATCTCAGATACTGTGTAGTGAGAAGCATGATGTTGCTGCAGTATATTTTGACAGAAGAGCAAGATGCTGACATTTTGACAAAGGCATTGTCAAAGTGTAAATTCGAGTTCCATAGAGACAGGATTGGGGTGGTAGATAATCCCTTTCTTGTTGAGAGGTAGTGTTGAAATGTGGCAACAAGAATATTTCAATTTTAATTTGTCCTTAAATTAAAATTGTGAATTAAATTCGAATTTAGTCTCACCAGCTGCTTGAAAAATAATTAATTAATTCATCTTGAGTTAATTAGTTGGAGAAATTCAAGTTAAAAGTCTTTGTGAATTCATGCAATAGTTATCCCTTAAATTAAGGAGATTATCCCTTAATTAAGGAGATAAGATGGAGTTGTCTCTGAGTTGTAATTAGTTAGCTCAGCTTACTGAGTTAAGTCCAGTTAAATTAATTCCAAACTGTCTGAGGAACTAATTGTGAGTTATCAGTGAGTTGATGCATGCATGCACTCAACCAGTGTACTCCAGATAACTGAAGATTCACTCATCAAAAACTCATGCATTTCTGTTCTGAGAAAGACCCAATTGAGCTAAATGTCAAGGACAGTGTACTATCAGCTGCATGTTTTCTCCTCTAATGGAAACTTATGCATGCAGAAGGATTAATACACAAGAGGATTGTGCAGTTTTATAGGGTGTGAGATCAGTGTGAGTGATCAGTGCTATACTTGGTAACAGCTGGATCACCCAGGAGAAACTGCACAAGGAAATAGGAGGCTTGGAGGGCAAAGGAGAAGGTTTGGGAGAAGGCTTGGTTGCCTGTGAGCATCCAGGAGGATTGTACTGAGAGCTGGCTAGCTGTGAGAGCTAAAGCTTTGTGTAATTCTGATATATTTCCACCTTGTATGATAATACAGATAGTGGGGTTTTTAGCTGAGGCTTTCCCCTGAGTATTCTTCTGTGTTTCATGTGCATTGATTCTTCTCTTGTTATATGTGTTCCGCTTGATCTTGCTCAAATCAATTAAGCTTCCGCTAATTGTTGTAGAAGTAGATTAAAAGTATTTTGCCTTAGGTATATTGCATTATCAAGCCAATCTACAGGCAGAATTTCTACAGTAAGATTCTTGAGATACACCTTAGAAAATGATGTGGTACATGAAGATGTGTTGATGAAGCTATTTACTTAATATCTTAAGGACACACAAAGGGATTGACTTGTATATTCTTACATCCTACAGAGCTTATTTTCCATTATAGGTCTTATTAAGGAGTTTCTCAAACATTGTGGCCCAAAATTCCAGAGTTTTGAAGGCGCCTACCAGCACTTGTATGAATCCCTACAGTAGGAAAGCCTGCTAAGTTTATCTTTTTGAAGGTTATGAAGAAGAATTTTTGAGCCTGGAATTTGAAGAGGCCAGCAATACTATCATCATAGAAGATATCCTAAATACTGCTGACCCAGAAGAGGGACAGGAATGTAATATTGAAATTGGAGGAGAAAATGTGCATACTCTAACTATGGATGGTGATGAATATCACCATGGAAACTATGATGAAGATGTTGAACAAAATCGTGGTGTAGATGAGGATATCATGGTTTTAGGGATTGTAATCTTGAAATTGGAGGAGAAAATGAGCATAATCTACCAATGGATGTCCATGAATACCACCATGGAAATTATGATAACAATGTTGAACAAAATCATGGTGGAGATGAGGATATCATGGTTTGAGGGATTGATGATTTTGATTATGGTTCTATTTGTTGCCCCATTACCACAAATTTGAAGCTTTGTGAAGAATCTAAGGAGGGAAGCACTATTGGCATCATTGAAGAAGAAAAACACAATAATAGCCCTGAGATATACCTTAACTTGGATTAGTGCTTAAAAGAATGAAGGCAGGTCATGTGTTGTTTTTCAATGGACTACCAAGATTTGATGATGAAGCCATTGAAGAAGACAATAAATTCTGTAAGGATTATCTGGCTATCTTCATCAAATTTCCGGGTTTTACTACTGTCAAAAGGGAGAATTTTGATGATTGGGATGAAAGTTTTGTCAATTTTGAGAAGGAAGAAACTTCTGTAATTAATAATATGACCTTTGTCCCAGCAAACCAATTTGATTGCCCGGAAGTTATGGGGGTTACTTTTGTGGACAACTTAAATGATGAATAGCACAATATGGCTTTGAAAGCCTCTATCGCATAGTCCCTGCTGCTTCAAGTATTGGTGCTAAAGACGGAAGCCTGTATCATTAGAATTCAAGCCCAATTTCCAGCCCTAATCTTGAAAGTTTCAGATCATATTTTGTGGATTTTGATTTTCCTCCAGATTTTGATGAAGGAAAGGAAGCCAAAATTATTGCAAATGCACCATAAATGGAAGAATCGAGCAGATTTTCAAGGCTTCCCTTTGAGGATGCTCATATGAATCAGGCCTAGTGATGATTATGATCAACCTGAGCACACCTCTGTCTGTACGGAAGTGCAAACTGATAATATTTTTTATGACATTAAAATAGTCAGAACTTTCCATTTCTTAACCATTCGTATATAGGAAAATGTTACTAGCCATTTGATTGAAGAAGACTTGTACTTGGATTGCGCAACCAAACAAACTTTGGTACCTTATCAACACCTGGACCCTATGGTTTTGTGGTTTGATTGTGGAAGCTATGTTGTCCAAGGTAATGCCATTTTTAGATCCTCGAGTGACTGACCAGATCAACAAGCTCTAACCATTTGTTTTCAAGGCGGAGATAAATCAAAATGATTTTGGAGTGAAGATTTGAACCATGACGTGTCTATTTTTTTACTGTTACTAAGCATAGAGGAAAGGCGCATTGTGTTGATGCAATCATAAGGTGGTTACATTACATCGATTTTAGTTTAATTATGGGATTCTTGTGCACTACTAAGAGGAGCACATTTTCCCAAGTAAGAGCCAGATGTTACCGAGCATTTTGTTGGGTACTCAAGGTGACAGTATGTCATATGGTTGTCTTGGGAACTCAGTAGGACTTAAGCATCTTATTCATCTGATGCGAGAACATGTAGATGATAGTGCAAAGAAAGGAATCATTCCAAGAAGCAAATGAAGTATGAAATAAATCTTCATTTACTCCAACAATGTAATGAGCAAATTCATATGCTTTACCTTTCGTCAGATCTGATGTTTTACCTTTGTCTTTTGTATGATGTTGCTTGTCTTTAATCTCTCCACCTTTGTCTTTTGTATGATCTTGCTTGTCTTTAATCTTCTCTACCTTTGTCTTTTGTCTGATCTTGCTTGTCTTTAATCTTCTCCCCAGGGATTCTGCCTCATGTCCTCTTCTGTTGCAATGGACATAGTGAAGATTTAATATTTGAAGGGATTATGCATATCATCTTCTACCACCTCCACCTGGTCCACCAAAGAGGGTTCGTTCAAATCATGTGTTACCAAATGTAGTAGATGTCACAGAACGAAATTCTGCATGTGCCTTTATTGTAAGTACAAGTGATCAATAATTGTAAATTGCTTTCGTTTATCAAATACAAATCCATATAACGGGGAAAAACAACATACAACGAAGATAATGGATTGCAAATATTGTGGTTTGTTTATTGGGCTATGACATTTTAGGCAGAGACTATCTGAGAGCTAATTTACCTACAAAGGTAAGGCAATAGTATCCATGGTAATCTCAAGGCTAATTATCACTGAGATAATTAGAGGGTTTCAACGTGATGTTTGGCTTCTGTTTTCTATGCAACTAAAATAAATTTGTAATTAAAGAATCTAGCCAAAAGCATGAATTGTATTGTGGCAAATACCTGCGTTTGTTTTTTCATTGTGAGAAAGTGGATTATCGCACATATTTATTGATTCCTTAGATTGAGCAACAGGAAAAACAAATATGATCGTACTATTTTGTTTTTTTGAGCCACCTAAAATCTTAATAACCTAGCTTCGTGTGCAGATATGTAGTCTTTGGTATTAGCTACTAAACTATGCTATGGTATTTTCTAGTTGTCCTTGAGGGTAATGGAGTAAACCTGAGACGGAATGTTTGTAAAGTGTGCACTTCCTTGGTATGGAGATGTTAGTTTATTTTGGTTACTTTAGTATCAAAAGTAAGAAAAATTGAAAGTCAAGATAGCATGACAAATGTGAATATTGGTAAGGTGCAATGAGTGGCACAATTTTCTGAAATTAAAGCAAGAAAGCGTAATTTCCTTAATTACAATAATCTATCGTGGTTTCTAAAGAAGACGGATATGAAATCAATGTTGTATGTTTGGCTTTAGGGATGAATATGAACGAGCTACTCATTTGTTCTCTGTATGTGCCTTGGCTATGTTTATGGATTTCGTTGTTATGTTTTCTGGGCTACACAAGGTTGACTGCAGAGGTGTTGAAAAAAAGTTGAAGTAAATAAAATGTAACAAAACTGCAACGAAACAGTTGAGGATTGTTGTCCATTTTTTTTGGATGACAAGCCTTGGAGAAGTTGAGATGCTTTTCAGGAAGATGGATCTGCTTGCTGGTTACATAAAAAACCATCTATTAATCAGGAATTTTATTGATGTTGTTCCATCGGTATTGATGTTGTTCCATCAGTTTCGATGCCCTCGTGGGACAATGGCAGGGTCGGCCAAGCTTATATTGCCAAACGCATCGACCGAGTTATCATCCATGCTGATATTATTGGTGCGATGGGTATGCCCTATTTCACAATTGGCAATGAATACACATCGGACCACCGGCCCATATATATTCAATGGCGGCATATGCGTTTCAGTCAGCATTTTCCATTTAAATTCAACCGAACTTTCTTGGAAGATCCGGCATTAAATCTCATTGTATCCAATGCATGGAAGGGCACCGTACTCAATGAACCACTCACCTATCCCCCCTCTTTTAGAGAAAAGCTGGAATATGTGCAATCTAAAGTAAAGTTTTGGCAAAAGGGAAAAAGGAAGAGGGATCGGCTATCTCTTCAAAAAATTCAAAACGAATTGGATTTCATATCCAACTCCATGGATTCCAATTCTCTCCCATTCGCAACCAGGCGCCGTATCGGAGAGCTCACCCGTCACAAACTTCTTCTTCTTAAACAGGAGGAATCCACTTGGAGGCTAAAAAGCAAAGCACTATGGCTCAAAGAAGGGGGCTGGAACACAATTTTTTTTCATAAATACGCCAATCACAGACGAGAAAAGAACGCTATATGGAGGATCAATGACAGTGACGGAGGTTTCCTCTATTCTCATCAAGATATTTCAAATGCTGCACTCAATCATTTAAGACAACAATACAGCAGGGGAAAGGGAAGCGCCATACAGGACATCCTATGGGGCATCGAATTGTTTCCAAATATGTTCGATGATTTAAAAAATGATTCTATATACCTGCCTGTTACTAAGAAAGAACTCTATGGAATCCTTAAGGCATTCAGCAAAGACAAATGTCCTGGCCCTGACGGCTAGACTATAGAATTTTTCATTCATTTTTTCAACATCATCAAGCATGATCTCATTAGGATGATCGAGGATTCTCGAATGACTGGGAACATATATCATCTCATTTCATCCACACTGATTGCACTTATCCCAAAAAAGAGGGATGCGGATTATTTTCATGATTACGGACCGATCTCCTTATGCAACATATCTTTCAAGATTATATCTAAAATCATTGTTGATCGTATAAAGGGCACCTTGGCTTCCCATCTATCAAAAGATCAACATGCTTTTCTGAAGGGACGTAACATTCTAGATGTTGTGGCCAACACTCAGGAATGCATGTACTCCATGTACACAAAAGACATTGATGCGGCTATTCTAAAAATAGATCTACAAAAAGCCTATGATTATATAGACTGGGGATACATCAGATGTCTACTGGCGAAAATTGGTCTGCGGCTCGAGATGATTAAATGGATTATGGCATGTATTGAAAATGTCAACTATGCCATTAATATCAATGGCATTCCATCCCCATTTTTTCTTGCTGAAAGAGACCTCCGCCAGGGATGCCCACTTGCTCCTATTATATTCATATTAGTCATGAACACTCTCAGTTTGCACATTGACAAGGCAGTGGACGAGCAACGTTGTCGGCCCATCAAGATCAGTAGGTATATTTCTATATCCCACAACTTATTCGTGGATGATGTTCTCCTATGTGCTATGTTATGTCAGGTCTCCTGGAATTGCCTCTTCGACATTCTCACAAATTTCCAAAAAGCCACGGGACTAATCATCAACAAGTCCAAATCCACTATTTACCACAATGGGACTAATCTGGATCTGATTAATAGAATTGCAGCCATGTTTGGCGTTGTCACATGCTTGCTCCAAAATGGTATTACATATTTGGGATTTCATCTTAAAGCAAACGGTTATTCCGCTAAAGACTGGGAATGGTTGATCGAGAGATACTATAAAAAAATCTCGTCATGGGAATTCAAGACCCTATCACTGGTTGGAAGAGTGATATTATCTTCAGCGGTCTTGTCTCAACTATCTGTATATTGGGCTCATTTGTTCTACCTTCCCTCATTCACCATTCAACGATTAAACAAGATCACGGCAAACTTCATATGGGGAGGTTCGTCTGCGCATCGAAAATTTCATCTTGTCAAAATGGGTGCTATCTCCATACCAAAACAATTTGGCAGATGGGGATTAAAGGATTTAAGACAATTTGGCCACGCGCTCTTATGCCACACATTATGGAGAGGCATATTTGGTGATGGACCATGGAGCACCATTATCAGACAAAAATACATGAAAGGTAGGCAATTGGAATTTTGGTACAGAACTGGGACTATCGGGCCTCGTCAGGGATCTGCTATTTGGCTCAGCCTACAGAAGATTGAATCATTTTTCATTTCACGATTGAGATGGAGGTTATTCACTGGATGTTGTGTTCTCATTGGCATTGACCCCATATTATGTGGTCATTGTGAGATTTTCATCCCCGAAGACCTTACAACATATCTACATCGTCGCGGCATTTTCACTTGGAACAAACTCATCGAAGATTGGCAAGGCTCTTCTCCAATTTGGAAGGATGGAACAGCTCTCTTCTTGCTGGATGTGTTGGATGGCATCTGGAAATCCATCACGGACATTCTATACAAATGTGGCTTTCATCGACATGGAAATGAGGACCAGCTCACATGGACTGTATGCAATGCACGGAAGCCTGTGACTGTTCGTGACATATATCTAGATATGATCCTCCCCAGGAGTTCAAATGCTCATATACCATTTCCGACGGTCTTCTGGAAGGCAGGTTGTCCTCTCAAATACATTCACTTTGCGTGGCTGGTATTCCACAACAAGAACCTCACATGGGACAATCTAAGGAAACGATGTTGGCATGGTCCTAGCAGATGCGCATTGTGTGAAGCAGATGAAGAAACAAATATACACATATTTTTCCAATGCCCATCTATTCAACACGTCTGGTATGTATTGGCAAATACTTTTGTTTTCTCACTCACTGTTTTTGACTCTTCCCATGCAGCTTTCATCTGGGGGAGTCGGCAAAGAGGTACTCGGCGCTATCTCATCCTTATTTTTCTTTGGTCTACTTGGAAATGGCGGAACTCCAGAATCTTCAATGACTCAGCTGCTCCTGTTTCATCCATCTTGGACAACATCATGGCCTCCTGGACTATGATATATGGCTCCGCTGATTTTTGATCTTATCGGACTATCTGTGATCATCATCCACCTTAATTATGCTTATCTGGACTTGTGTTTAACGTATCTGGTGCATCTTTTGCATATATGTTCCTATATTTTTATTTGTCTATATGCACTAGCTATCTAATATACCTTGCTTTTCATCTGACATATAAACTTGTGAATATGGACAGTCTGGTCTATATCTATATGTACATTTGCATTTTATATTGTCTCAATATAATACATTATACTTTTTTTCTCCTGGAAAAAAAAACCATGTTTTTATCCCAGTGGTCGCCATTCTTTCGTTGCGTACCATGAGGACAATACAATAGATATTGACGCTTGCCCCAAGTGTAGCAAAGGAAGGCTTGCTTATGACCACACGAAGTATCATACAGTTAAGGTGATGGCCCATTGCGGTTGTACATTTTCTATTGCTTGTTGTCATGAGAGTGGAAAGTGTATTAATGGTAGTTAATATGAAGAAATGTTTTGTTTTGTCTTGATAATATATTTTCTATGCTAACAGTTCGGTTGTGTATGTTTTGTCTTGATATGATCTATGCTAACAGTTGGCTTGCATGTATCATAATTCTAGACTTACTTTTAGATGTGCTATTTGTGAATACTGTTCAGTTGTAAGTTGGATCCGAAATCTAATGTTTCAAACCTGTTGCAGCAAGATGTTTAAAACAAATAGAAAAAATCCCGCCCTAATCTAATGTTTGAAGCCTGTTGTGGTAAGATGTTTAAACAAACAAACAAATAAATTCTTAACATTGAATATTTTGATGTACGCATATTTTCTCCCCCACAATCAAAAGAGAGGTGTATTGATGACCAAAAAAATATGAAAAGATGTTAGGTCAATTTTCACGAGGAGGTAATAATAGCTTTAAGTGCTTCCAGGAATAAGTACTTTCTCCCTCTCCTTAGGAAGGCATATTGAAAATATGAAGAGATATCTCAATTTTCTCGAGAAGGCCACAAAATCTTTCAGTGTTTCGAGGTATTCGTACTTTTTCCTTATGAGTGCATATTTACGACACAAAATCAGAAGACATGATATCTCAATTTTCACAATAAGCCCATACAAGTTTTGTTTAGGGGAGTTTTCGGGTAATTTTGGTTAGTAGCTGGCGCAATTTGACCAATATGACATATATTTTCTTTTAATCTTTATTTAGGGAAGATTATTAGAAAATAAAATTAAAAATTATAAGTGACAGTTATCAATAGCGGTAAATCGTCTATATTTATCATATTCATTTATCACTGTGAAAAAAGGAAAAAAAGGTTGAACAAAGAAGAGAACCGATAAAATATTATACCTTATTTATTAGACTATATTTAAGTGACACTCGCCAATGTAATAGAATACGATCTATGATAGTCTTTAGACTAAGAGAAAATTAGATGGCAACAACATAATGTTTGGATTCTGTTTTCTGTGCAACTAGAATAAATAAGGTAGTATTTTAAAAAACATGCAGGGATAAGGGTCATAATCATGTATTTTTTTAATTGTTTTTAAATTAAATTATTTGTGAAAGTGTAATAATATATTTTTTGTTTGATGCCATTATAATCCAAGAAAAATAGCTTTATATGTAGATATCTAGTTTTGTCCTTTGGCAAATATATCTATTTTTGACTATACACTATCAAAAATGTTATATTAGTTTAAAATTTTCTTTTAAATTAAGGGTAATTCTAACTATAATCAGAATGCTCATATGTTATGGACAAGCTTGGTAGGAAGATAATTAGTTTTTTTTATTGGTTATAACAATATTGTATTGGATATTAGTTTGTCTTGCAATAAGTCACATTATCTGAAATGAAATTAAAGTGAGAGAATGTTTTACTACAATCACTCATTCTTTAACTTTAATTAATAATTATCTTGTTCAATGGTGTTTTTAATGAAAATATAGTTGTTGAATCACAATGGTATATTTGGCATTTAAATGAATATGCATGAGTTGTACAATTATCATATAATGTATCAATTATATCTATTATCTATGGGTATTTGTTGGGCATGGAATCCCCCAAGGCATGTTTTGGGGCTCAAAGCCCAAGCTTTGACCGAATTTTGTCGTAAAGCTCCATGAATTGTGGGCGCAAGGCACGACAGTATAATAGAGTCACAGGGTTGTTCGCCCTAGTGTTGTAATGTAATGTCGGCTGGATAGACCCTACCCGTGGTCCACGAACCATGGGATTTTATAAATAGAGCGAGGTTTTAAGTGTAAAAGAGATAAGAGGGGTAGAGAAGAATAACAACTCTAAGTGACTAAGTGAAGTGTGTTTTTGGGTCGTAGAGTAGGAGAAGGCTCTACAGCTGAGTGTGCAGAGGCCTAGTAGTTCGCAGCTGAGTGCGCAGGACAGAGTCGAATCTATAATCGAGGAAGGAATTAATAAAGAGAAGTTTTATCATAATTATGTGTATCTGTTCTTGGGTTAATGCATGTTTGATATAATTTGCGAATATATTGTTTATTTACTACGCGCACTTGTATGAATTGTTTATGTTGTTAAGTATAACTTAAAGCATGCAAGTAGGCTAAGATAATCAACTAACATTGGAATATCAGTAAAGTCTTGGGTAATAACGCAGAAGCATAGCATTCAACCTTGGGTAGGGCTGCGCGTAGGTAGTATATTGAGCCATGAGGTACGGGAAAGTGCGCGAAGCAACCTGCACGCAGGGTCAAACCACGGACGACTTGAACTCATCAGACATCTCCAGGGTGCGGAAACTTGGTTCTAGCACTCTCCCATACTACTTCAGGTGAGACCTCAGTCCGCACTCCGCAGATTGTTGCCGAAAGGGCCAGTAGTACCGGGATTTGGTTGGCTAACTTAACTCTGAACTTGGGTCAAACCCCAATAAGCCAACAAATGGTTCCGTTGCCAGGACTGGGATCTGCATAAGAGATGTCTGATGTCGTATTACTGGAATTCGACAAAGAAGGGAATTGAAAAGTGGTTGGACGGAAAGATTCACGAGTTCGAGCGTAGGAAAATAGGAATCCGCGGTTATCAAAGGAAGAGTGGTTAGAGTGCTACTTATATATGGAATCCATGAAATTTTCTTTGCATCCTTCCCCTCTGAGTTGTACGAGTAGATTGTGAAGCTAGCAGACAGTCAAGGAAGGCGTAGGCTTAATAAACCTATTGTGTGGACTCTAGAGTTGGTGCACAAACTGGAAGCATCGGAAGATAAGATCGCGCGTGCTATGGACCATTGGCTCGATCGAATTATAGAAGGGTTGATCACCGAGTTTGCGGTAGATACTTCAGTCAGCTATAGCGAGGCGGAACAACGCTTCCTCAAAGGACCGCAAGGTAAGTATGTTAAATCTTTGAACACTTGGATTAAAATGCTATTATGTGAAAAGCGGGTTATGCAAATAAATTGATAATTGGAACTATGCGAAGTGGGAGGATCTACATAAACGAAGGTAGCGTAGAACTAGAAACTAGCCCCTTGATTTCACCTCTGTGGGAAAGCGAGGAAGAGCTCACGAAGGTTTCACCAAGAAGTGCAATCAGTTTGATAAGGCAGCAAATTCCACACATACCACTTCCACCTACACCACCGCCAGTTTCACTTGCTTCACCCCTGTCTTCGCCCACACCACCTCCGCCACCACCACAGTTCAATATGGCAAGCGCAATAAAATTGCCGGTGTTCAAAGGAGTAGGGAATGAAGATCCGGACTAGTTTTGCTTCGTGGTAAAGGTTGTATGGGAAGCACAAGGAGTCACGGATGACAATATAAAGAAAGCAACGTTGGTCAGCGCTTTGGAGGATTGCGCACTGACGTGGTACATTAAGCATTCCAATGACAATCTGAACATAGGGATCGCAGACATCTAAGTTGCACTAAACAGGGAATTTAGCATGCCAAAATTAGAGACACGGTCAATTATTGCATTTAAGGAAATCGCGATGCTTCTAGGCGATTCCCCCTGGGAGTTGAAACAGAGGCTGAAGGGTATGGTTCATGAAGCCAACATGACCTTGACGGATGGGCAACACCATGCAGGGTTTGTAGCATTACTAACGCAACATCTAAGGAACGCATTGTCACAGCAGAAGCTATCCACTCAAGCCGAGGCCTTTGAGATCGCAATGAGACTGCACAAGACCCCGATACAAGATCTTAACCTGGGAGTTCAACAAATCCACGCGCAGTTGAAAAACTTGTGCCTTGAGATGCAGAGATTGAAACAAGACAGGACAGCTCGCCCAGAAGCCTGCGAGGAGGTATGGTGCGTAAAGTGCAAAGGCCAAGGACATGACAAAGACCGTTGTCCAGTCTTCGCAAACTACCTGGCGGGAGAAGGGCCAATGCCATTGAGACCAGAGGCACAAGAAAGACCAAGCACGACGCCTACATTATGGTGCGCTATTTGTTAGATAGGAGGGAAGCATGCTACAGATAACTGCCATCTATTACAAAAGTATACGCAGAGTTCCCAGCAGTTGTTCTGTAATTTCTGCAGGTGAGTAGGCCACAATGAGCACACATGTAGAAGTTATGAACTGATGATGGATCAGACTCCTACCTACATAGTTCAGACCGAGACACGGGCTCTCGATCAAAATGTAGGGATGGCGCGCACTAGATTTCAAGGGCGCAGACAAGGTCGAGGTGAAATGGGACAAGGAAGAGGTCACAGCCAGCTAATCTGTTACAATTGCGAAGGGCCAGGGCATTATGCCCGCGATTGTACAAATCTGACGAGACCATCATGCTTATATTGTACCCAGTTTGATCATGAAACAGAGGACTATCGCACACTAATAGCGAGGTTGTGCAATAAAGGAACACTCCAACCTTCCCCTACTCAGAACCTGTAAATGATGAGGTCTGAGCCGCACGATGAAGACCCGAATGTAAATATCGTGCTCCGAAGCGGCATTACGATGGGGGATGACAAGGGCAAGTAGCCTGAAGAGAGCGCCTGGGTTCGCAAGGCTCCAACAAAGGAACCAAAATTTGATTTGGAGCGCGCTAAGGAGACATTCATAGAAGCTAAGAAGAGCTTCACGGAGGCCTCCACTTCAGGTAGTAAAGACAAACTGGAACCAGAAATGGACCCATTAATGCTCACTACCTTTTTGGAGACATGCATGAAGTTTGTGCGCGACAGCAAGGTTGTTAAGGCACTGCAATAACTCATCACTAAATGTGTTGGGACCACGACAGAAGAACCGCGCGTAGTCCGGAAGCTCAGGAAGCACGCAACGTGAACAGGAAGAGAGATGAGATTGACCGTGCAGATCAGGGAATATGAAATGGATCAAATGATTTTGGATCTAGGATCGGACACAAACTTCCTGCCAAAGCAGACATGGGAGCGCATGGGCAGGCCTGCACTGCAATGGTCTCCTATTCAATTGTGAATGGTGAACCAGCAAAAGATACTACCTGTGGGAAGATTGCAGGGAATAACGATAGATATCGAAGCTGTGAGCGCGCTTGTAGATTTTGAAGTGATAGAGATTGTTGATGACAGCAATCCCTATCCCGCGCTACTGGGAATAGATTGGGCCATTGACATGAATGCAGTGATAAATCTAAAGAAGCGCAAGATGATTTTTGAGAAAAAGTCACTGCGCATAGTGGTACCTTTAGACCCTGCGAAAGGATCTCGCTACATAGAGCCGGTGCATGACTATGATAGCGATGACGATTTAGATTATATTTACAAGATAACCGCGTGGGAGCAGGATTGGGTGAATCCAATAGCAGATGGCAGACTCTCGTGGGAGTGCGAAAGCTCCTGCACCTTAGATTCGGATGATGAAATAGAACGATGGCAAAACCGGTTACACGAGGTAACCACACTCAACTGTAACATGATGACAAGGTCACTGCGCTGCATGGCAATAAAGGTAAGAGATTTGCATATGTATGACGAGTTGACAGAGGTGGATGATTTCCTGAACAAATTTGAAAGAGAAGTGCAAAAACAACAATGGTTCGCTCTCTAAAATGGGTACTGTGCGCTACGCCCGCAAGTTAGTGGGGCACGCACCAACAGAATTTTGAGGACTGGCGTGAATGCAAAAGAATGATGCGCCTACAATTTGGGAAGCCTAAGATGCGGATGAAAGCCAAGTATGATGGATGAAATAGCCCGCGCGCCCACCTGTCCAGATGGGTACAGGCGTATGGTGCGCAATTTGCACGAAGGCACACCGTCCGCTGGTGGGAAACACGATCGGCAAGCAGGAACGGGCAAGGCAATGGCGTGAACGACGACCAGGAAGTATGGTAAGACCAAGCATGCAGAAACATATTCACACAGAATCTTTTGACAAAGTACTCGCAGCACTGAACGCGATCCACCATGTTAAGTGAACTAATTGGGACTTGCGCGTACCAGTGGTTCTATGGGCTTATAGGACCATGTGCAAAACCCTGACCCCGTGGGCACTTCCGAAGCTAAAGTATGAAGCAGAAATTGTAATCCCTATGGAGCATGCAAAGCCTAGTCCGCACATAGCAGCACCCGTAGATACGATGGTTCGCGAAGCCCGGAAAGAAGAAATCACATAGCCGCAAGAAACAGAACGCATGGGACTTGAGAAAGAAATCCAACAGGGAAACCTTAGACTCCAAGAACTTGAAGAAGAAAGGGTACGATTAAGAAAGAAAAGTGCGCTGGTGGATGCAGAAGTCAAGAAGCTGGAGGGCGAAATCAAGGAAGATTTTCTCGTCAAAAAAACTAGGATGGTAAGGCAAGGTGTGTACATTATGTTGACAAATTTGAGAACTATCACCATGAATTGATTAGTCTGATGCCTTGGCTCGGACTGCATATTACTAAGCATAGTGACCAAGGTAGTGTGTTGCGAATGCTGAAGTGCGCGATGTCGACCGTAACAATACAAGGTGGGGATTCTCCAGGAACCATTCCAGAGGACAAGATGGAACTCTACATGGGTGGTGTGACCACCTGACTAGCTAAGGGAAGGACAGTCTTAGCGCCCCAGGCAGTTGGAAGGGAACGTAGGACTATAAACTATTATGCCTGGGAATTGCGCGATATTGGAGATGCGCGTAGAAGCAAAGAGTCACAAGGTCCGTGACCGCGCACGGGGGCTACGCTGCCACGCGGGGTGGCCACAAAGTGACCATTGAAGTCACTATTCACGATGGGATGATCGACTTGAGGCTAAATGGAGCAGGCGACAGGCATTTAAGATGTGATTTATGGGCAAGATTTGGGAAAATCTGCCGCCAAGAAAGCATTAATGAATCGAAATTGGGGGGAACGGTCGAATTCAAATTCAAAATTAATTATAAAATACAAAGGGCTGCCCAGCAAACAACACTTGGTCATTTGCAAATTGAGTGATTGAGCAGAGCCCTGAGTATTGTGAGTTGAGCGTTGATTAAGCACCTGAATTCACAAGTTATAGATTTCTGCACAGCTACAATGATAGGAACTAAGGATGGTATGCGGATAAAAGAGGTGACTGTCGGCGAGGCCGCGCAGCCCCTAACTGTGGAGGATGTTCCAAAAGGTGTCAGGATTGTGGCAGAGATCCCGAAATCACCGCGCACGCCAAGACCCAAGAATGATAAACAAGCAATGGCTCCCATACGCGTGTCCTTGCGGAACCCGCTGCGCAGCAAACTATCAATGGAGGAGAAAGGGAAAGCTATCATTATAAAAAAAGATGAAGAAGAAGAAGATTTGTGGGATCTTACCATCGTAGAAGAAGAAGATGAAGGCATAGAGGTGGATACTCAGTCTAGGCACTCTGCGATAAAACTACCTGCCTATGTCCCCCACAAAAAGGGAAGGCCAAACTGCCCAAGGACCTAGATGAAACCAAGAGCTCGCTCCAGACCCCGCTCCTCCTAGATGGTATTATGTTTGAAGGCACGCACTTGGGCCGCGTACTGACCATGAAATTCGAAGATTGGGACCTCGCTAACCACGAGAAGTTCCCTCACCTTAAGACCGAAAATCTCATGACGCAGAGCACCGCGGGGGTGGTGATAGCATTAGAGTTGCAGAAGTGGTTGCGCGATGTGGAAAAGGTCGGGCTGCTGAACCTACTATGGGTGTCGCATTTCCACTGCGCCCCAATAACCATTTTCGTCTTCAAGTAGCTGCTCTGCCTGGTGCAGATGGGTATTTATGGTTGGAGGAGCCCATCCCCATCATGGCAGACCTGATTCATCGCATTTCCCGGCTTCCATACAGAGGAAAGGACCCCCCGACCATATCGGAAGGAAAGGGCAGTGATTTGGCCATCCATGGTGGCCATGAAGACGAAGTACAAGCTGGAAAAGAAGAAGAGGAGCTATGCCATCTCTAGCATCAAGGACAAAGTAGTACACGTGGCAACCCAAATCCTGGTAAGCAAATTTATGTGCAAGTGTTGCGCTAACGAGGTACCTGCGCTGGTAGTTTCACTGGCCAAGCAGTGTGCGGAGGGGGTCCAATTTAACTGGTCTGAATTCCTCTGCACGTAATTCTTAGAGAATTGTCGCAAAGCCCAAGAGCAGGGTCAAACCTTCCACTATGTATGGTTGTTACTATCCATAGTGCTCGTAGCTGGGGAATTGTCAGAGGACAGTCAATACCCCATAATTGACAGAGATTTACCAGACGCCGTGAAGTACACTTCGCTCTGGACCACAAAGGATGCTACAAGGATATGTGATAGCAAGATCTTCTGGGTGCTCATGGAGATGAACATCTGAATGTGGATCAACCGTAAGTCGCGGTTGTCGCCCACAGTTTACAATAGTCTGCAGAGTTTTGCAGAATTTAAGGTAGACATGCACAACATCTATATCATGGCGTGCAAGGATCCGACGAAGCAGTGGACGAAGCTATCTTTTGTAGCCACTAACGACACCATTTTCAATGTCTTGGAGGCGTGGCCTCTAGAATGGCGTGCCCCAGACATTGCAGAACTCGAGAGGTCAGAAACACAAAAGAAGAAAGACGATGCTAAGCTGCGCATCGCACAGTTGGCCGAAAAGCGACGGAAAGAAACAGCAACAGCAGAAGTGTGGGCAGCGCAGGAAATGACACAAAAAGAAGCCGAGCAGGAAAAGTTTGCAGCAGGACAGGAAGCAGCCGCAAAGGCGAGCGAGGGCCAAGCAACGCCTTCACAAGGGAAGGCGGCAGAGGAAGCAGAAACATAAGAAGGAGGTTCAAACCCATGGACCGCATCCACACAGTTAAAGCGCCAACACCCGGCAGAGAACGCAGGATTGAGGAAGAAGGTCAAGGCCTCGAAATTGTCCATTGACTCGATCACCTTAACCGAGGGTGATCTGCACGACATCAGCGAGACGGTGCGTGATGTCACAAATGAGACTCTTCAGGATTTCATGGAAGAGCACCAGACTGTGTTGAGGGCCCTAAAAGTGCAGTTGCAGGACTTATAAGCGCGCCCCCCTCAGGTTGGTACCCTTTCAACCAACCTCCAGTCAGATCCACAGCAGCAGAGCAGATGTTGCGCTCGCGAATGATGAACACAATCGTGTTGCCAGAAGGGGGTCTAGTGACATCAAATGTGGACGACAAGTTTTCAGTTAGCACGATGAAAGGTCTCGGGGATAATCTAGCTACCCTTCCGCGTGAGACATTATATCTATTACAGGATCAGATAACAGCAGAGCTGCACGCTAGGGAGAGTCATGCGCTCCAAGTCCTCAACGATTAGAAGATAAATATGGAACAACTCAGCTTGCAGTGCAACGAATTGGTGTTGCAAAATCAACAACTGGTGCAAGTGATAGACAATGCTTGTCGAAGCGTCCCGGAGCTGGCCATCCTAGTAGATATACCAGTAGAGGTGCGGATCCACAGGTTAGCAGCAGGAGTCCGCGAGGCCAGGGAAGAAACAACAAAGTTTCAGCTGGAGCTGAATCTTTAGATTGTCGATTTGTGGTTACAGACATAGCCATCCACTCCCTCGGAAGTCAGAGAACAGCGCGCTAGCGTTATCATAGCGGGATAGGAGGAAATCGGAGGTGCAGTGTCACATGTTGGAAGAATTGCTTGAGGTCCGCACAACTCTGCAGGAGGAACCCAACATCTGACGCTTAGAGACAGAGGCACAAGAACTCCAACAGCAGTATGACATTGTCCGAGGAACTGCGCAGAAAGTGGTCCTCACCCAGCAGCTTGCGAGGATGCAGCAAGCTAAAGCATTAAGGGAGCAGGTGAACATGACACTACACAAGGAGGCAGTCCTCAAAGCGTGCATCCAGCCTTGGATCGATGAGGCCTTCTCCATCATGGCAGACATCGAAGGCAGGCTCGCGAACATACAAGGGATGCACACATTGATGCAGAGAAGCACCCCAAACACAGAGGTCTCAGAACAACGTATGCAGTAGATCCAACAAGCAGCAGCACAGTGCGTTGTTGACCTCTGCGCAATTCAAGAACAGTTGGAGGGACTCCGCGCAAAGATTGTCACGCCAACAGAGTGACTCAAGAGCGAGTCACAATGTTTGTGTTGGTGGCATGTTGGGCATGGAATCCCCCCAAGGCATGTTTTGGAGCTCAAAGCCCAAGCTTTGACTGAATTTTGTTGTAAAGCTCTGCAAATTGTGGGCGCAGGGCATGAAAGTATAATAGAGTCACAGGGTGGATTGTATAAATAGAGCGAGGCTCTAAGTATAAAATATATAAGAGGGATAGAGAAGAATAACAAGTCTAAGTGACGAAGTGAAGTGTGTCTTTGGGTCGTAGAGTAGGAGAAGGCTCTGCAACTGAGTGCGCAGAGGCCTAGTAGTCTGCAGTTGAGTGTGCAGACCCCTGCAGCTGAGTGGGCAGGGATGAGTCAAGTCTATAACCGAGGAAGGAATTAATAAAGAGAAGTTTTATCATAATTATGTGTATCTGTTTTTGAGTTAATGCATGTTTGATATAATTTGCAAATATACTATTTATTTACTGCGCACACCTATATGAATGGTTTATGTTGTTAAGCATAATTTAAAGCATGCAAGTAAGCTGAGATAATCAACTAACATTGGAATATCAGTAAAGTCTTGGGTAATAACGCAGAAGTGTAGTGTTCAGCCCTGGGTAGAGTTGCGCGTAGGCACTATATCGAACCGCAAGGTACGGGAATGTGTGTGAAGCAACTTGCGTGCAGGGTCAAACCGTGAACCATTTGAACTCATCAAACATCTCTACAGTGCGGAAATTTGGTTCTAGCAGCCTCCCATACTACTTCGGGTGAGACCTCAGTCCGCGCTCTGCAGACTATTGCCGAAAGGGCCAGTAGTACCGGGATTTGTTTGGCTAACTTAACTCTGAACCTGGGTCAGGCCCCAATAAGCCAACAATATTATATCACAATTGTTGTCATTTTACATTTACTCAAATAAAGTTGTTTGATTAAATGGTTTTTGTGCAACTTCTTTTTCTCTTGTATCTCAATGCCTTAATTATGTACTACGCATGCACTATGCAAGGTTAATGATAGAAGGCATTAAGAATGTTGTCAAAGTACATATAGTGGAACCCACTAACCACTTAATTCAGTATAACCCCTTACCCATCAATCTTAGTGAATTACAAATCCTCAACAATCATTAATCATATCAACCACCATTTACTGTCACTGACACTATTAATCCAAGTGGACAATATTGAATATATAGACTACATTCACCTTATTAATATGTTGATTACTATGGTGTTGTTTGGATAACAAAAAAACACATTTAAAAAATGAAATACCAACCGGGATTCAATGAATGAAATCACAACTTCATCCTAATGGTTTTCAGTATTTGGTTTCATACAAAAATGGTAGTATAATTGATATTGAAGCTTGCCCCAACTGCAAAATTAAACCTTATTTGACTACACCATAAAAAAAATTCCAAAATGAATAAATCATAGTTAGAGGTTGTCATGCTTGTATATTTTACATCATAGATTGTCATGAGTGTGGAACATGTATTCATGGTTGTTGATATGGAAAAAAAATGATATGTTATATGATTCAATGAGAGGAATCTAATAAAAATATTATCAGCCATGAATAATATGACCCACATGAAGTTTTGCGCTAGTTGCCAATTTTAACACTCCCTCTTAATTAGGGAGAACTTCATTTGCAATCTGTCTATCGATCGTTATTATTCATCCATCAAATGCACTGCCTTGTACAGCCTAACCCTTGCCCTACTCTACTCTATTCTTCATGTTTTGATTTGTCTTGTTCTGCCCTGTACTAATCTGTATTGTTCTGCTTTGTTTTGCATTGTTTTGTTCTGCTCTGCTTTTGTCCGAATTATGAATACGAAGAAATGATCGAGGATGTATCATACTGACTCAAAGTTAGTCTCAGAGTATGTACCATTGGTCCCAGACCAATCTCAACCAACCCGAAGTCAGCGTCATAGTGAGTACAACTCCATTGGTCCCAGACCAGTATCATCCTCCACTGACTCAAAGTCAGTCTCAGAGTGCGTACCGCTGGTCCCAGACCAGTCTCAACTGACCCGAAGTCAGTGTCATAGAATGTACCACTCCTACCACTAGTCCTAGACTAGTATCGCAGTCTTAGAGAGTGTACCACTGGTCCCAGACCAGTCTCAACCGACCTAAAGTCAGCGTCATAGTATGTACCACTCTCACTAGTCCTAGACCAGTACTACACTGACATAAAGTCAGTCTCAGAGTATGTACCACTGGTCCCAGACCAGTCTCAACCGACCTAAAGTTAGCGTCATAGTATGGTACAACTCCTACCACTGGTCCCAGACTAGTATCATTAATCAATGGAGGTCATCCTAGCGTAGGGAGTATGGTAGATACAATGATGCGTCCATCCGTACTACTATGGTCCCTAACTTCATTTCCCTGCTCATTGATCAGATGAGAGGTACTTCCCATGAGTTCCAGACTGCATGTGTAGGATGCCTCGATAGGAGAAATAATCAATCCTGTCCTCGCAGGAGAACACATCAATCCTGCTACAATCGCCATGGAGAACACATCAATCCAGGTCGCCATGGAGAACACATCAATCCAGGCCTCACAGGATAACACATCAATCTTGCTACAATCGCCATGGAGAACATATCAATCCAGGCTTTACAGGAGAACACATCAATCCTGCTATAGTCGCCATGGAGAACACATCAATCCAGGCCTCACAGGAGAACACATCAATCCTGCTACAGTTGCCATGGAGAACACATCAATCCAGTTCCACAAGAGAGCGAATCATCTTGTCCCACAAGAGAGCAAATCATCTTGTTCCACAAGAGAGCGAATCATCTTGTCCCACAAGAGATTGAATCATCTTGTTCCAGTGCGCACCACTAGGGGAGGGTGAGTCACCCTGTGGTCGTATGTTGCTCCAGTGAGAACCGCAAGCCCTCAGAGCTCTCAGAGCTCAATGTATGCAACATGCAGGACCCTTGTACAAGGGTTTCTTGACGACTCCAAGTTGTTTGGGAAAATCACAGATTAGATCTTTCCTCAGGGCTTTGACAAGGTGTATTGAACTGTACATCGTCTTAATGCGATGGAGCCTCCTTGCTCATAGACTTACCATATCCCAGATGATGTCTATCTGCTGGAGCAATCGACGAATACAGGATTCCTCAATAATCAAATCCCACCTCTAGTTGTTACAGAGAATCATAGTGGTATCTAATGTAAATCCAAACAGCTCACTGAAGAGCTTTCGCAACCAAACTGCGTGATAGGAGGCCATGCTAGCAGCAATATATTCTGCTTCGGCGGTGCTCAAAGCCATCGACTTCTGCTTCCTGCTCATCCAAGATATCGAAGTAAAATCCAAAGAGAAACAACACTAAAAGTGCTCCAATGATCCTCCACACTACCTGCATAATCAACATTCGAATATGCAGTTTCATATTTCCGACAATGTATCTCAATCCATGAGAGATTGTGTCCTGAAGACATCTCAGAAGATTCTTGACACCAATCTAGTGAGGCTCAACCAAATATGAGCTCACAATGCTAACTGCAAAACATATGTTCGAACAGAGGTTCACCAAGAACATCAACGCGAATGAGTTTTTGAAACTCAGAGGCATTTCCCAAATATGGTCCGACATCACTACCATATAACTTCTGAAAGTTAAGATTCTCGAGGTAGACACAGGCTTGCAGTCCATCATACCAAATCTTTTCAGAATCTTCACCACATATTTTCCTTGAGATAGGAAAATTTCCCTTGGCTTCTGCCACACTTCAAGTCCTAGGTTCTTCATTTCAAATTTAGAAGCCAACTCCCTCTTACATTTGTGAATTAGAGGGTATGCACCTGTTATAAAGAGGTTATCCACATACAACACCAGTATGAGAGGCTTGTCATCTTCAACCTTAAAGTAAAGGTTAGGATCGGCTTCACTCCTAGTGAACCTCAGCTTCATCAAGTAGCTATCAATCCTCTCATACCATTCTCGGGGTGCTTGCTTCAGCCCATAGAGAGCCTTCTTCAACCTGCATACATGAGATTTTCAATCATAAATCTCAAATACTTTGGGTTGCTCCACATAGACCTCTTCTTTGATCGAACCGTGCAAGAACGCGATCTTGACATCCATCTGATGTAGGTTCCATCCTTGTGAAGCTGCAAGGGCTATGATCGAGTGGATGGTCGTATATCTGGCAATAGGTGCAAATATCACGTCATAGTCTATACCTTCCTTCTGGGAGAAACCACGAGCAAAAAAACGAGCCTTATACTTTTCCGTACTTTCATCTGCTGCATGCTTTATCTTGTAAAGCCATTTAAAAGTGACAATTGTCTTGTCCTAGGGTCTGGGAACTACTTCCCAGACATCATTCTCCATAATGGTCATATCATCCTTCCATACTTGATGCTTGACGGCATCTGAGAATGATGAGGGCTCATTTTGTATAATCATGCTCATGATGGTCAGGTATCCCTGATACCTATAAGTTTCTTACTTTCACGGAAGGTTCCTCGGGGTCCAGCATGTCCTTCAACATCATCAAGTATCCCCCTAAGCCATGAAGGCCTCTTCCTAGAAGAGGGAGGCTCAGGTGGATAAATAGGATCCATCGATTCTTCCACATCAGGCATTGTTACATCATCTACCCATAGAGACAGCTTCCACAATCGTACGGTTCTTCCTTTCCGCCACACCATTCTGCTCATGAATATGTGGTGTAGTATTCTCCCTCTGGATTCCAGCCTCAGATATGCTTGAGTGAACCAACTGTAATATATCGATGGTCTTGCTTTGGCTTGAGGGGAATGGTCCCCTTTTGAGCTTTCGTTCAGCACATCCTAGACATACACCTTCTTTCTCTACTCGGAATTCAGGCATCCCTGTCACCATTGTCTTACACTGAGTAGAGCTTTATAATGAAGGGGGGAAAATCTCTGATGCCAAAGTTCGGACTAAAGAGATGTGTCATGAGACATAACACCTAGCGAACTTCCATTGACCTGATATAATGAATCAACACGAAACCCAATAGTGAAAGCATCTTTAACATTATTTTCCATATACATACCTTGACATCGCTGAAGGTTACCTTGTAGCCTTTGTCTTTCATTCCCGAGATGGATACCAGGTTCTTTTCGGAGGTCAGGTGCATTTAATACATCCTAGAATTTCTAGCCTTCTTGAATGCTTGTCCTCTTCCTTGATTCCCAGCTCTCCTCTTACCTTTGCTATTGAATTTGTCATTCCTTTGATTGCCATCAGAGGGATTTTGATCATTGTCCCAGTGTGAGTCCTTTCTATCAAGGCACTCCTTTGCATAGTGACCTGCTTTATCGCAGATGTAACATCATCCTTTTCTTCCACCCTTAGGTCTAGCCTTTCCTTTTGATTTAGTCCCAGAATTATTTCTTTTCTTAGCATAAGAAGAAAAGGCAGCAGGAGGATATTTAGGCATGGGCATTTCTTGCTCTTCTACCCTTGTTTCTTCTTGAATGCATCTAGCCATTAATTCCTTGAAACCAAGAATTACATAATTGTTCAAAAGAGTAGTCCTGAACACATACTATTCGGATGGTAATCCTCCAAGAGTCGTGAGTGCCATTTCCCTATCAGTAATAGTCTCCCCAATAGATAGGAGATCGTTCTTGATCTTGGTCATTCTTAAGAAGTATGCTTGCATACTCTCATCTTTACCCTTATTGATTTCCCTCAGCTTATTTCTAAGAAACAAAACTTGATTTGCATCATTAAATTTAAATAAACTCACCTGTCTATCATAGATTTCCTTGGAGGTGTCCAATTCAGATATGTAGGCCACCAAGTGCTTGTCGATAGAGTCCCAGATGATCTTCTTTGCTTTAACTTCTCCGTTCTTCCATTTGTTCCTGGCAGCAAGAGGTGCATTTGATGGAGGCTCAATAATATTTCCTCTCACATGATCCAACACTCTTTGATCCTCAAGGGTTAGATTGATAGACATCTTCCATCTGTGATAGTCAGCTTTCTCATGGAGCTTGTCTTTGGAAGGAAAGAGTGTTGAGGACCCCATCGTTCTTTTAGGATAGTCTTGCCAATCTTCTCTTCGGTAATTGATGTTGCTCTTGCTTGGGCTTTGTCTTCACCTCAGCTTTGATACCATGTTAAGTTATGGTATGTTCTATGCTTATAACAATTTACTTCTTTTTCTTATTATATTCCACAGATTAGCAATCACATGTACATAAAGTAAAGTGCAGATAGAACATTAAACGACCGACAGAAAACAAGCCAAGACAAGAGACACAAGATGTGGAGGCTAGCCAAGGACGAACCCCACAATGTGTGGGGAAACCCTTTGATCAAATCTTCTTTTATCTTCAATAATTCAGTAGAGAGAAATAGTACAATAAATCTAATTTGTATCAGCAATAGCAAACCCTAGCTCAGTAGCATCAGCATTAGCGGCTTCATCATCAAAGTAGGGCAAATGATATCTCACAAACCGATCGTCGGATCAGCTTGATTCCACCACCAAAAGTTGCGGCTTTTAGAAGAGGTTCAGATGAACCTACAAAACAGTTCAGATGAGGAGATATTCTAGTCCACGCAGGTCAAACTTTACTTTTGCAGTTGCAGCTTTAGTTTCAGCAGCTTTCTTCAAACTAGGGCAATCGATATCTTGCAAACCATCTGTCGGATTGACTTGATTCCACCACCAAAAGTTGTGGCTTTCATAGGAGGTTCAAATGAACCTACAACGCAATTCAGATGGGGAGATCTTCTAGTCCACATAGGTCAAAGTTTACTTTTGCAGTTGTAGCTTCAGTTTCAGTGGCTTCCTTCGAACTAGGGCAATTAATATCTTGCAAACTGTACATCGGATTGACTTGATTCCACCACCAAAAATTGCGGCTTTCAGAGGAGGTTCAGATGAATCTACAGTGTAGTTCAGATGAGGAGATATTATAGTCCATGCAGGTCAAACTTTACTTCTGCAGTTGCAGCTTCAGTTTCAGTAGCTTCCGGCTTCACATGTGTGAGGGAGAGACCCTTTTCTGCGCAGTAGAGAAGAGAATCTTTTCTGCGTAGTAGAGAGAGAGAGAGGAATAATAGTGCTACCTTGTAGCTTGTACAGAGTTCCAATCCAAACTCCCCGCATCAATACCAGTGCTCCTCGAACCATCTTGCAGGTATCTTTCTCGAACACTGTTTTTACACCTACATCATCCAGCTTGCTTACAGAAATCAGATTTCTGGCTAATGCGGGAATATGTAGAACACCCGAAAGTGTTCTAACCCTTCCACCTTGCAAATTCAACTTTACTTTTCTGCGACCAATGATTCTAGCCTTCCTATCATCCCCTAAGAAGACATCACCACCATCATATTTATCATACTTTTAGAACCACTCTCTATGGGGAGTGAAGTGAAAGGATGCACCTGAGTCAATCAACCATGCCTCATGATCTGCATGTGTACTTGAAGAAGCCAAGTACACATCCCCGCCTTCATCTAAGGTGGTTTTCACCTCTGCAGAAGAAGCATCATCAGATCCCTTTCCTTTGTCAGGATCTTTAGATTTACAGTCCCTTTTGTAGTTCCCTTCCTTTCCGCATTTCCAGCACACAACCTTTACAAGTTTTCTTGGAGATTTAGATCTCCCTCTAGATTTAGATCTCCCACTCGATGACTTATTTTTGTTTCTGTTCTGGGACCATCCTCGTACAGACAAGGCATCACCATTCTGGCTCTCCATATTTTTCCATCTCATCTCCTCCGACAGCAAGGATGAGACTATTTCATCAAACTGCAAGGCAGTTGCATTGCTACCTATTGCAATAACCAAACTATCCCACGAATCTAGTATAGAACACAACAAACTGATGCACTTATCTTCATCTGAAATTTTAATATCAACAAATAATAACTGACTTAACATAGTATTAAATGCGTTCATATGCTCTGTCACCGAGTCTCCAACTTTCATCCTCAGGTTATTCAACTTTTTTCGTAGGAACAGTTTATTCACCAGAGACTTAGATTGGTACAAAGTCCCTAACTTGTCCCACAAAGCCTTCGACGTAGCTTCCCCTGATACATTCAGCAATATTGAATCTGAGACACACAATTGTATTGTTCTCTTTGCCTTCCGATCCAACTTCTTCATTCTTCATCGGACACTCCCGTTGGTTTAGTACCTGGATCTACCGCAATCCACTGATCTTTATCCACCAACAAATCCTCCATCTTGAGTTTCCATAACTCAAAACTCTGACCATTAAATTTATCGATCTCTATCTTTCCATTGCTCGCCATCTTCTTTCACCACCAAAATCGATCCCGCAAATCTCCCACTGAACAGGGTCTACCATAGGCCCGAGCGAAACCCCTCAGCAACAAAGGCATCCCCTTGAAGCCAAAACAGCTCTGATACCAAATGTAGGTTTTAACCCGTTACAAAAATTACCTGCATACAAATTCTAAAACATAGAAAATAAACAATGCGAGAGCATAACACATAGAACACATATACACAGAACTTTTCACCTGGATCCAAAAACTAGGAATACCAGCTTGATTTTTCATTCTATTCCTTTCAATGTTACAATACATATTTATACATGTCGAAGCATCCAATACCATGGACCGAAAAACCATAGGTAGGTTCGCCTAACCTAATATAGGGTCCAAAAAAAATTTCTCGGGGCACTGCCCCTAACCCCATAGAGGCGTGCTAGCTACCTGCCCCTCGGACAAGGGGGTTTGTCGCCCCCCTGTGACCCCCCCCTGCTGCGCAATCGGCACAACGAAGGTGGGGCTCCGCCCCCCTTCTAACCCCCCGGTTAACTACGTAGGTTAGTCGTGGAAAGGATATAACACAACCCAACACCAAAGGCATGACCAAAAATTCATAATGACCCTCATGAGTTCTAAATGTTGTTTTTGGAATGTTTTCAGTCTTCATTCTAATTTGATGATATCCTGAATGAAGATCCGACTTGGTAAAGTAAATTTCTCCATGTAATTCATCCAATAATTCATCAATGACAGGAATGGGTAATTTATCTTTAATATTAAGCTTGTTGAGATCCCTATAATATGGGCACATGTGCCATGATCCATCCTTCTTGTGTACCGATACCATTGGAGCGAAAAAGAACTTTGACTAGGTTGAATTATACCAACCTCTAACATTTATGCAACCATACATTCAATTTCACTCTTTTGGGCATATGGATATCTGTAAGGCCTGATGTTTGGGGGAACACTTCCTGGAATCAAATGAATAGAATGATCATGATCATTAATAGTTGGGAGGCCTTTGGGAGTCTCATATACCTTGGAATGATTGTCCAAAATGTTTTGGAGATCTAGAGAAATAGATGATTTCGATGTGGGAACCTATAGTGAACATAATTGTGTAATTACACCCTATTGTTCTTTCTTTAAAAGATTTTTCATGTTGTTAGAGTTGATTATCTTTCCCGGTTTCCTTACGATACCCCTTAATTCAACTTCCTTTCCTTCCCAAAAAAATTTCAAGAAAAGTTCTTGAAAATTAAAAGCTATCGTACACAAAGATTGTAGCCATTAGACTCCTAATACAACATCTGCACCACCCATTGGAATGGAAAGCATTGGACTATTCAAGACATATTCTCCCATGGATAGCTTGATATTATGGCACGTTCCAGAGCAATTTATGGTTCCTCCATTCGCAACCATTACTTGACACTCTGGTGCTGGATATAGGAAGCAATTCAATTCACTGGCTATCTTACAATGAATAAAATTATGGGTACTACGCGAATCAATCAACACTATTACCTTTTTCTTCTTGATATGCCCTTCTATCTTAAGAGTTTGACGAGTAGTAATTCCTATCAATGCATTACAATATATGGTTAGATTCATTTCTTCTTTCTCTAGGATTGGTTCTTGGTGTATATCCTCTTCTTTTGACGTTTCTTGTTCCTTTTCTTTCTCCTCTTCCCCATATATGTAAATTAATTTCTTCTCATCACACTAATGACTTTTAGTGTATTTTCTATCACAATTGTAACAAAGCCATTTTTCTCTTTTTTCTTCCAATTATTTTGGTGTCAACCTTGTAGGCAGTGAAAGACTAGGAGCAACAACCAATCCATCTTTATAGTAATGAATGGTAGGCTTCCTTGTTGCCATAATTTTGCTTTCAATTTTTCTTGCCAACCTGTATGCCTTTTCCAATGAATCAGGTTCCCAAAGGTGAACCTCATGTTGGATGTTATCATTTAAATTCTCTATGAAGACTTCAATCCTATGCTTCTCTGGAATATCATTTACCCTTATATTCAATTTTTGGAAGTCCTTAATGTGCTCCGCCATTGAACCCTTTTGTTTGAGATTTATCAATTGGCTAAAGAAGGTGTTCGTCTTTGTATCCTCATAATGTGCTATCATTTCCTTCGTGAAAAATGACCAGGTGACAAGTTTTTTATGAGAACAAATCCCTCTATACCATACAAACTGATTCGGTTCTAAATATAAAGATGCAATACATACCTATTGTGTGTTTTTCACATTATGTAGATCAAAATATTTCTCCATCTGTAGTATCCATGTTACGGGATCCTTGCCATCAAACTTCATCATATCTATCTTTGGAATATGTTGGGTCTTCAATCCAATGTTAGATTCTATGAAATCATGATTAACATTACTTTTTTTCTCATCATGAGTTTCCTCTACTACCTTTTCACTATTAAGAGGCATTTCTTGTAGCAGTTTTGTCCCACTTTCCTTCAAACCTTCCATGTATTTCTTCAAATATTCCATGCCTTTCTTCCAATATGCTTCCATACCATCGATATCATCTTCCATGGCATAGATAAAACTATTTATATTAGCTTCGATCTCATTCTTCAAATCACCCATCCATTTTGATTACTAGTTGTTTCTATTTTCTTGATTCGAGTCATTCTTTTTCTTGTTTTTAGGATCTCGACCCTCAATTTGTTGTATCTTTGAAAGTTCAGGTCTCTAAGGCCTGGAATTCCAACCTACAGTAGCCCTCTATGTCCTCCTTCCAATGCCACAAGTCTGATGGAAATTGGATTCTCCAATAAAGAGTTATGCCCAATCTCCCAAGATGGATTGATTATATACTTTTTCAGTAGTGCGAACTTGTACGAAGTACCACGTGTCACTGTTTCGACCTTAGGAAATGAAAATGATACACATAGAAGTAAAGTCTGTCCTCTTTCTGTAACTTCTTACGAAATTTCAATCTGATGCTCAGAGAGAAGGTTATGACGATTTTCCCAAGGTCACCTGTTTGGGATGTAATTCGGGAGCTTGCAAAATATCTCTGAAAATATAGTGAAACAAGATCTAAAATTTGGGCCTGAGCTTCACCAATATTTCAGCTCAAATGTTTTTTAATTTCCAAGTGTGAACCTTCGTAGAAACAAAATTATAGCGAAAATTCCACGATGACTTGTTTGAGATGGAATTCTGGAGCTTGAAAAACCCTAACCTCTTCAGATCATATCTCTGAAAATATAGCGAGACAAGATTTGAAATTAGTACCCGAGGTTCAAAACGATTTCAACTCAAATGGATTTTTTTAGCTTTTGAAACTCCATCGAAAAAATGCCACGATGGCTTGTTTGGAGCAGTGAAACCCTAGAATCCAAAGCTCTGATACCAAATTTTATGAAACCAACTCACAAAAAGATAGAAAAGATAGATCAACGACTTAAAAATTAGCCTCTTCTAGGGGGCAACCTCCTTTACATTACACAAATGAACAATTTTTGGATGATACAAATGAGAAGACCTTCTTTCTATATAGGAGTCTAAGGGGTCCTAATACAATCAGAGCCTACATAACAATAATATTGTAGGGGCACAACAATAACAATAGTGGTCTTCTATGGGGCATAATAATAACAACATGGGGACTATATGGGCAAAATAATACAATAAGGTGGTCGCACTAATAACAATAAGGAGTTACACTAGTAGTATAGGGACCTAACAAAAATCTAGAAATTCAGTGATTTTGTTAAGAACTATTTGTATCGCATCCCTGAATACTCAAATATGTTGAAGTGTTGAAGCATCCAAATATGTTGAAGAATTGGATATGCTGAAGAATTTAGATACATTGAAAAATTATAAATATATTGAAGAGAACGAATATACTAAAGCGTTCAGATAGACTGAAGAACCCAGATACATGAGATAATCCTGAATACATTGTTGAGACCTGAATATTACTTAAGGATGGAACTTTGACTAGTTTTGGAACCATGTGTTACTGTTGAAATACTAAGGGGGGTGAATCAATGTTTCAATAAATTTGACAATTATTACATATGTGTATTTTTAATTTGTTTAGCAACTAATTATATAAGCATCATCAAATAACACACGGTCAAGTTATAAACATCATACACATGAACATAAAGATTTTTGGTGGAAGCCCATAAAGGGAGAAAACCACCATACTTCTTATCTTCTTTAAGTTCAACCTTTGCTTACATAAATTCACTAGAACCAACCAATAGGAAGCACCCAACTCCATTGCAAAGTTTTGATGGCACCCACCAATAGGAATCACCCACTCCCTTGTAAAGTTTTGATGGCACCCACCAATAGGAAGCACCCACTCCATCATAAATTTTTGTTGGCACCCACCAGCATGAATCATACACTACCTCAATTTAGTTTTTTTAGCACCGACTAGCCGAAGGTACTGACCCCAAAAATAGTTTGGACCTCCTTTTCATACTATTTTCAAACTGGATCCATTATTCTTCAATATAAACTTCAAAATCAACACAAACCCTTCAATAAATTCTTCTATGTTTAGCAACACACGGAAACTTACAATAACACATCCTCTATCATTATCAATATACTCACTCTATCACGATAGTTAAAAAGCTCAATAGCAACATTGAAACAACAATTATCATACTCAACAACAACAACTTTATAAACAAATCTTCAACATCAAGCTTAGAAACAAAATTGATTCTCAACAACAAAATCATTGATCTCTACAACCAACATCTTCATTAGCAAGTAATCATCATGTAATCAGCCTCTGCAACACAATATCTAAAGCACAATAGCCATCATAATAGTAGCAACTTTACCATCTTCACAGACATCAGTACACAGTCTCAAAACCCTATAATACACTAACTCTTAGCAATAGACTTGTATGAGCATTATATAACTCTGCTCACAATACTAACATTGTCATTCAAATTTTTATCGTGAGGCATACAACCCTGTAACAAAATCAGGTTTTTGAGTATAATGATTAGACCAATTCCAATTCTTGTCTTTATTATATCTTTGCAATAGTCATAAACCAATTATGGGTTTCAAGCAATAGCTCTACATACTTATCACCTCAACGACTAGCTATTAGCAGCAAGCTTTATAACATGTCATGGATAGTCCCAACATACAATCATTGTTATTCATCTGTAATGCTCCCTTCAACCACCTAGCCTACGTTGGCTCAGAGGAAGGTGTTACTTTCCCTAACCCAACCTCCATAATTATGCCTTGGGAGTGGTGTCATAAAAATCCATCATTATTTCAATTTATTTGACTATAGAAAAACATTATTGTAACATCAGTCTCGTCGATACCTTCCTGACGATATAAACTTTGACCCTACTCGACTGAGGGGTCAACAAATATGGTTATTCAGTGTTAGGCCCATTAAACTTGCCACGTCAACAATGGCATCTACATGTCACCCATGTATATTTTTACGTGGTTCCTATGTGGTTTCTCTACCACTATGATCTGACCCATACAGAACATTCATGCTTGACGACAGTTGGTAGTTGGCCTACTTCTTTGAAATATCAGGCATAACATTGGTCGAAGCTTTGACATCGACATGATCAATTGCTAATGAGCACAATTAGGCTACAATCCAACCTACTCCTAAGCCCAACCGACCTGACCACGACTAGAAAACCCATCCCAACTAGTTGTTGGTATGAATCACTTCCAACCCCGACATGCTTATCCTAGCCCACTATCCCAACATCCCGACCCAACAGGTCCCACAGGAAATTATCAACTTATTCCACAAGTGTTCCTCGACTTAGAAATTTTCCCCAACTTCTTATTAGGATTTTGCAAGGGCCCAACCATGTGCAACCTATCTACATGCAGACTCCTTATAGCATGCCTTAGTCATGGAAACTAACCCCAACTAATGGAACCCACCAAACTATTCCACTCACTTCAGCTAGACATACCAATCGAACCCCAATTAGTCGACTTACCACGACTAGACATGACCCTAATATAGGTCGAAAAAAATTAATGCTAACAGTAAGTTGATTCCTTCGTCTGGCCTGACAACAAGGAATGTATCCCATGCTCTTGAAGGACATATAATTTATGAACGCATCCTTATACATGTGAACAAAAATCAATCCACCACTTCATCAGTCGATAACCCTTGGATGAAATGGGTGCCCAATAATCTGCGTCCTCCCGCCAGGGCCCGACACTGGCTACTGAGCCCTCATTATGGAAATAATAAACTTTTTCACCCATTATCCACCATACACAATTCACAACACATCGACTCAACTCGAGCCTCAATAGGTAGAAATTCGACTACCCTCTAGTCGAATCAGGGTGAAGCCATGTTGGCTTCCTCCACCATCGACTAGATTACCAATAACCAAATGATGGAATTCACATGTTGTAATAGAGTAGTCGACCTCATTCGGCAGTCAAAATGGATCATGTGATCAATTATACACATCATGAACATATTAGCTTAACATAGAAGGTCTCCATGCCCTTCATAACCATCATAATTACACATAAACATCTCATCATAGACAAACAGTAATAAATTATTCCTACATTAAGAGTGCTAGAGCATGAATGCATCACATAACAACCACATTCATTTTTCAATGCAATCAAGTATACAAGTAAATAGCTTATATTATCAACTTCGATGATTGGCGACTGAGATTGGGACTTTGACTCTCCGCCCAACCTTAGATTAGCCTGCATTATAGTCTTTCTTGCAACCAATCATCTCTGAGCCATATTCTAGAGTTTATGGAGGATTTCTCAAAGGATTCAACCAATGTTCTAGCTAAAACAATGACTCCAGATACCCCAACACCTCCACCCATTATCTACTCAATGCAATTCACAGTTATTCAATGCAACTAGCTGAAATAGGGAATCCATAGGTAACCCACCTCTACCACCATCTTGATCCGGATCTATGAAGGAATGAAATGAAATATAAATTTAAACAAAAATGCAGAGATACAATGAAACGAAACTTTAATTAATAAATAGAAACTATCAAAAAGTGTTTACATGTAGAAATGAAACAAAATAGCTTGGGTTATGCTAGTTTATCTCTTAGAAGATATGTGACGGCTACATGCCTTTTGAACTGAGTTATAATGAGGCTCTCAAGCCTTTTTATCATGAAGAAACAATGGGAGACCCGAAATATCCAAAAACCTAATTCAAAGATATGAAGCACCAAAATCTTGTGGGCCTCATTGGGGTTAGTTGGAATTTCAACTTCCCCCATTGGCTCATATTTTCCCGTTTCCCCCAAAAAATGTCGTTTAGGGCCTCAAAATGGCTCGAGAAGTTTAGGACCTAAAAAAACTGCCAAAAATAGAAAATTCTCGAAATAGGAAATTGTGTTGGAAATGAGGAGATTGAAAGGAAAAAGTGTTGGGGGTCCAAGTGGAATAGGCGTTTTGCGACCAATATCCACCTAGATCGTTCCTCCCCCATTGCATTGAGTGCCTCCATGAGATGGGGATTTTTTTGTTGAACATGGTCCCTGGTGAGCCACTTGCCTTGGTGCAGGAGTTGGCCAGCTTTGACAACCCGATACAGTTGGATCCCATATTAGCAAGTGATCTTAATCTATCTGTCCATTATCCGATCAGTTATGGTCTATTCAATGCAATCTAGATTGAGCTTTGTTGGTGCCAGCTACTCAACAATGTCTGATTTGTTCAAGAGTGGTGGAAAGTGTGGTCAAAGGCAATCCATATTGAATATTGGGTGCAATCCAAGGAATGGCAGGATACTTAGCTTGAAATCATTATCACCCATAGCCTTGGTGATGGTGTAAGGCCCATATCGAAGTGGTCGAAGCTTTCGATGGACTCTAGCACGGTGTTCGTTCTGCAAATGCAACCACACCTTGTCACCCACTAGAAACTTATGCGGCACACGATGTTGATCATGATGTTGTTTGCACTTGGAATTGGCTTTATCCAGGATATCGTGAACCTGCTAGCAAATGTGCTGAAAGAATTAAATAAATTTGGTGGCTTCATCAGCTTCGACTAAACATGTGTAGATTATGTTTGTGTAGTTGCAAGAGGCATTGCAACATCAATGGGGCACAATGGTTTAAATATTAGGCCCACATGAAAGGGGTTATGGCCAGTCGAGTTATGGATATCTCTATTATAGCTATGTTTCACATAGGGAATATATCATCCCATGTTCGTGGATGCTTGGAGTTATACTTGTGTAGTATGTGCACTAACATCCCGTTAACAACCTTTGTCTTGACATCAGTATGGGGATGGAATGCAATCAACTTGGTGAGCTTGGTGTCCAACAATGACTAGAGTCTCGACCAAAATGCACTCGAGAACCTACTATCCCAATATGATATCATGGTCTGCAAGATCCCATAATGTACCCATACTTGTTTGAAGAATATTTTGGCAATGTTTTTTGTGGTGATACTCTTCTTGCAGGCAGCCAATATAGCCATCTTAGAAAATATATCAATGGCCACCACAAATACACACTCATTACCATTATTGGTGGAATGAAGACCTGACATATAGTCCATGGAGATGGATTCCTAAGGTTGGATAGGAGTAGGCAAAGGGTTGTACAAGTCTTGGTTCTTAATGGTTTTTGTGGCGATGGCCACACCAAAGTGTCTTGTGACCCAATTGTAGTGCACCTCCCAAATCAACTTGATACGATCACTTGAAGGAACACAAAGGTGCCCTAGGTAACATAATAGTGCATCCTGAAGGTGGAAGTCTAGTACTTTCTTTCCATACATTAGCATATTTTATGTGGTGATGAATTTTAGATCATTTTTTTATAGTTACAGCCATCCAAAAGTCTCATGCCCACAAGAGTTGAGAATAATAGTCACTACCACAACTAGGGATCAACTGAGGCAATATGCAAAGTTATTGATGTTTCCATTATTGTATTTAATGTTCAAATGGAATTTTTGCAAATATGTGGACCATTTTCGATGACAATCGTTCTATAACTTCCCTTGTGTCTGCATAAACTGAAGAGGTCGGTGATCTGTGTGGATGATTGTCTCCTTCCCCATAATGCAATGTTTCCACTATCCACAAGTTTTCACGATGGAATACATCTCTTTATCGTAGGTGGGGTATTTCTAAATATTATTGGTGATTGTCTCATTATGATAGGCCACCGGATGCCCTTGGTGGGCAAGAACTGCACCAATAGCATAGTTGAAAGCATGTGTCTCAATTTCAAATGGTTGTTCCAAGTCTAGCAATTTGAGTACTAGCGCAGAGAAAAGGTGGTGTTTCAGCTCAATGAATGACTTAAGTTGTGACTTAGACTAAAAAAAAGTGTTCTTTCTCTGCCCTTGTTAACTTGACTCAAAGGCCAAGTGATACGAGAGAAATCTAACATGAACCTTCAATCAAATTTGGCAAGGCCCAAAAAGATGTAAATATTTATTAGCGTTCTAAGGGTTGTCCAATCCCAAATGACTTGGATCTTAGTTGGATCCATATGCACACCTCGCTCATTAATTATGTAGCCCAAATATTGAACATGGTTCATGCCAAAGGAGCATTTCTCCAAGTTGCCACATATTTTGTATTGTCGCTGGGTATGAAGGACTTATCAAATATGTTGCAAATTCTCTACCCAATTTTTGTTGAAGATGAGGATGTCATCCAGATATAAAACCACGAACAATTTGGTGAAAGGCCACAAGATGTCATCCATCAGCCTCATAAAATTTGCAGAGGTTTTTGTCAACCCAAAGGCATGACCAACCACTCAAAGAGGCCCTCCTTGGATTTGAAGGTGGTCTTCCATACATCTGTGGGTTCTATTAGAACTTGGTGATAACTAGACTTCAAATAAATATTGTTGAAGTACTTCACCCCCTTGATTTGGTGCAGAAGGTCATCGATCTATGGGATCGAGTATTTGTTCCTCACAGTGATTTTATTTAGTGCATGATAATAAATGTAGAGTCTTCAGGTCCCATCTTTCTTTTATATGAGTACAATTGGGATCCCACAAGGTGAGAAACTTGGTCAGATGTGTCATTGTAGTAACTCCTGAATCTACTGGTTGATTTCCTCATTTTCTAGAAGAGAGAGATGATATATTTAATTCCCATTTGGTAAAGGTGCTTTGGGAGACATATCGATCAAATGATTAACCTGACAATGCAAGGGTACTCGTATGGGTGAGGAGAATATGTCCATGTACTCTTCAATGATCTTATCAACTTTCGTATGCTATGTGGAGGAACCCTTTTTGGGGTCCATGGATGTGGCCATAATCAAGATAAGGATTACCTAATCATGTAGGTAAAGGAATCAGGGGGGAAAAGGAATTGAAAGGGACAAAAGAAACGACCAGAAGATAAGTGTGAAAATGGAGTGACGCACGAATGTGTGGGATCACCAAGAAATGAGTGTCAATCAACTATATCCATAACCCATGAAATCTAGACCTTAGATAGAGGCCACACCCCAACTTGCCGCTATGGAACATTGGTATGTTCCTACACCCACTTACATCTATGGAACCTTAACTGAGCTCTACTCAGGGATAACCTACAAAAATTACCTACACAAATGAAACTTACGATCTATAGTGCAAACAAATTTATTGTTCTAGGAGACGATCTTAATGCATTTCTTATAAAAGATCAAAGAAATGGCAGTAAACAGGGCTACCTATGGTATCTTATATAGTTTTCTACCCAAATTAATAATAACAATACAAGGTTTGGACTCGTACACAACATGATACTTCCACAAATATGGTTTGCCTATTAAAACATCACAAACTTCAAAGGGATCAACATCACACAATACTTCATCCATGAAGGGTTTGATGTTGTAGGGAAGGAGGCACTGCTAGCTGGCGTGGAGATCTCGCACTTGGTGGATCCACCCAATGGTGTATGGTTGCTGGTATGGTGTGGTCAATAGGTCCAACCACTTAATAACATTTGTTTAGATGAGGTTCTTTTGGCCCCCACTATCAACAATGAACTACAGTGTAGAAACCTTCACCCACATGATCTGTGAGTGGAAGAGATGCTCCCTCTCCTCTAGATCTTCAAGCTCAATCTTTTTTACCTTGGTGGTGGCAATAGTGGCATTGATAACTACATCAATACTCAGTTTCTTTTGGCTCAGAATCAGAACATGCATCTGACTATGAAGCTTTTAGCTCGGCCACCAGTGATTGCTCGACGCAGCACTCATTTGTGTTGTGGGTGGAGCTCTTGGAACTCACACCACTTACATGTATCCTTCTTCACCTTCGTGGTGCTATTATTTACTTGTGGCTTTGATGGGTTGTCCTGGGTCACTCCACCTTGCCTCTGTCCTTTGTTATGCAGTTTGGAGGTGCCTTTTCCCTCCTTCGAGTTCGCAAATCCAAAGTCTCGCTTCTTCTATTTAAATTTGTGCTTGATCTTGACAACATATTGGTACACTATGCCAAGTGAGGAGATGTCTAGGAACTACATTTCTGCCTAGATATATTTGTGCAGACAACCATAGTACTTGAGAATCATATGTTGCTCATAATCCTTGATATCCAACTTCGTGCATAGGCCATGAAAAATATTCGTGAACTCTAACACATCTTGGTCCCTTTCTTGTTGTGGTGTGGTACATTTTATGTACTTATCTTCATAGGTTCCGACAAGATAATATTGCTCCTTGAAATCATCTTGGAAATAGTTCCAAGAAAGTGCGGCTGAAAGTAGTGAGAGTTCCTCCTTGTCCCTCTGCTCATAGTTCCCACCAATCCTTGACATGGGGGGTGGCTTTGAGGAGTGCAAAAGTAATATTTTCTCTATCGGGAAAATCATGGACCAGAAAATATCCTTCCAACAAATTTTATCACCTATCTAGAGCATTTGCATCTATCTAACCTTCAAATATGGGAATGTCAAAGTTAACTTGTATCTTATAGGGGGTAGCGCCTCCGAAGTGATTGTTGAATGAAGATGCTTCACCTGATGATACCAGCTGAAGCATGTAAGAAAATTTATCCACCATCTCATTCCTTTGTTGCTCAAGGGCCTCTTCGAGCAACAATTTGAAAGGAGTTATTTCTCCCTCGTCTTTCTTTTCTTCTACCATGGGAGGTCAGCGAGGTCAGTCTTGCAAAGGTTCAACCAATTCTAGTCCCAACTCCTAATTGTGGATAAAGAAGGTGCGGTAGTTCCTAGCACCTTGCTTGGAGGAGATGTAATTGGTGTGCTTTCTATGGCAGAAGTTTAAACTGGTTGGTCCTTGTCCACAATAGGTGTGGCACTAGGTAGCACACAAATCTCCTCAAATGTGCCTTCGAATCTTTACTTTAACTTTATATAAAGTTATTGCAACTCTACTTCTCCAGAATATGCCAATTTTTCATAAGCACTTTGGACATGATCATCTGATATATCAAGAAGTTGATCATTAGTATCGTCAGCTTCATCTCCATGTATTGAACTACCAAGGCGTTTGCTTCTACAAGTTGTCAACGATATGTATTTGCTTTATTTTTGTTTCTTCTCATTTTCTGTGGAATCCAAGTTTCCCCTATAAAACAAAAAACTTATCAATTTATAATTGAAAACATATATGCTCTACATCATCAAATATATTATATACAAATTTCATTAAATATGCATAGAAGTGAAAAGTGGTAAGGAGTAACTACTTACTTATTCGCCAAAGCAAGAGATGACAAATATTCTTCATTTTTTGTGATGCGTTCTTTAAGAACATGCTCGTATTCTATCAGATTTTCATCATTGTTGAGATAATTTTTACATTTCAACCCCTTTTTCATAGTATTTATGTCCTACATTTCACATTTAAAGAAAAAAATATTAGTGCATGGACAAACAACGACTCTAAAATATATCTATTCTACACTCATGTATTATGATCAATTAAAATGAATCAACCTTCAATTGATATTGAGAATGAACCAACATCATGGTAACTTAAAAAACTAACAAAAATGGGAGTTGTTCCTATTATATTATCAAAGCCCTTTCTTCAACACACTGCTACTATCATAACATTAGTGGAGACCTGTTACAATGAATCGAGGTAATTCTAGCACCTCAGATCTATGGTGAACCCTCTTAAACTATGGCAGTTAGTATTTCCACTTAAATAACCTTGAATTTGAATATTTATAAATTAAATGTTAACGCCAACTTGGATTGTAATCCCTCATAAAAAACTCTTAATCTATGGCCGCTGAAATAGAAAGAAAAATGAGACATGAACCAAAGCATATTTTGTTGATTCTTATTCAAGTTATTTCCTTTGAACTGTGTTGTTAAGATGTTGGTAGAAAGGACACTTCAATCAGTATCATCACCCTATCCAAAAGTAACGGATATTCAATGATAATATAGGAAAATGTTAAAATTATGCATAGTTTTTATTTTTTTAAATGCAATTTTTTTTGTAACATTTGCATAAATTTATAACATAATAGAAACATAGCATATTGCAATTGGGAATGCAAATTGGTTGTCCCAACCATTGTAACATTATTGAATCTATTATATGTGTACTAGTGCCAATACCATACAACTTAGGTGAAGAGCTTCCAAACCATATTAAAACCTTGATCCCTTAGTAAACAGAGACTTACATTGAGCTTTGAGGTTTTCAAGCTAAAAATCAAATATCCCTCAGTAAATAGATACACATTCCCCAATTTAACAAATAAAATAAAATTAGAAATTTTTAGTTTTACAAGTTGACTTTCATAATCCAACCCTTAAAATAAAGAATTACAAGTTTTTCCTTAGGAAAAAAACCAACAATAAAAGTTAGAATAAATATTGAAGTTAGCGTAATTTCATGTAAATAATTTCATTGATAGATCTAGTAACCCTCGTTAAGATAAATTGAATCACTTCATGCTACAATAGAGTTACTGGAATGAGACAAAATTCACACAAAGAGAAAAATCAATCATAAATTTCATACAGAGTTTACTACAACCATTTGGCTAATCCCATGGCCAAAACAATAAAATCCATTTTCATAGTGAAAATTTGTGCCATAAAGTCAAGGTGATAAATCATCATCGTGATCATTTGCATGGTAATCAAGATCACAATCTTGATCACTTGTGTATACATGCCACAAAGTCAAGGTGATAAATCATCATCGTGATCATTTGCATGGTCATCAAGACCACAATCCTAATCACTTGTGTATACATCTACTTTATTTTCTTCATTGTCCTGATACATTATATTGTCTTGACCATGCATTATGTTTTCTATCTCAGTCTCTTCATTGGGAGTCAAAGTTTCATCTTCAAATACTCTGTCGCCATATTCAGTTTCTTCCTCCAATGTTTCTTGTAAACTATTACATTGTCCATCAACCATTATATCCACATATTCCATGAATTTCCTTTTTGAGCGAGGCTCTATTTGAATGACATACGACCATCCTGAGCTTGTTACATCATCAATTAAAAATGACTGGTTAATTTGAATAGGGGGAACATATGGTTCATGGTCTTCAATAGAATTTGGTATGTATTTGCATGTACAAATCCATACTCATCACGTTGTCTTGCAGATGGCTTGATCCATTTTCATTTTAATAATATAGGACTACTTTCACCATAATCAACTTGAATAATTTCTTGTATGAATCCAAGACAAGTTCTTTTCAGTGTTGTGATGAAATTCAACACTAACAATACAATCACAATTTTCCTTTCCTATGTCCCTTTCTTCCACTCTTAAATGAGTACCATAGGCCCACATCCCATTGAAACAAGAAGCCCATATACTTGGAGGTAGTGAAAGTTCAATTTCCTCCTTCGTAATATCTTTACCTCCTTGTCATGCATCATTAATTGCGTCAATAATCCAATCATCAAATTTTGGAAAAGAATGATCTCCAATATTCAAGTCTTGAAGTGTATGCTTTCGAGATGGATGCATCGATGTTTGAATCTCTTCTTCGTATTTTTTGCATAGAATATGAAGAGTAAGAGTGATAATAATTCAACTATTAAATGAAATTAAATGAAAAAATTATCATGTAAATAATATCTTACCTACGCCACTTATCGAATGATGGTGTGTTTTGAAGAGCATAGGCATGTATGGCAATTCTTTCCTCATTTGATAGCTTTAAGCGATGCCCATTTCCTTCTAATACTTCACCTAAAACTCTTTGGTCATCATCATCATCCCATACACGCCGATTGACATTGCTAAAATCCTTCATATATTCTGTGCAAAATCCTAAGGCCTCTTGCATTAAATATCCCTCACAAATGCTACCTTTTGGTTTTGCCTTATTACAAACAAAATTTTTCAGAACTTTCATGTATCTTTCTATAGGATACATCCATCTTGTTCTTATTGGGCCACAATTCTCTATTTCATGTTCTATATGTATAAGAATATGCATAGAAATATTGAATATTGTTGGTGGAAATTCTCGTTCCAATAAGAAGAGGACTTCAACAACCTCTCCCCTCAAATTATCAAAGTTTGAAGGATCTAGCACATGCAAACTTATTATTTTTAATATCAGGCCCTGTTATGCCCCTACACCAATACGTGTCATATATCATGATTGACTTGATGAGCTATGTAATATGTTCATACCTTTTCTTGTTGCAAAGGTTTTCCATATTTGTAAAAAATCAAAAAAATGTAAAAATGTAAAGAGGGTATACCCTAAAAGAAAAATCAAAGGGTGAAAAGAATAAAAGATGGTCAAAAAATGAAAGAAAATGAACCCCAACAAAAAGAAAGACCAGGAAAGTGTGCAAGTCTAAATGCCACTACTTTTTAATTTTGTGTAATAAAAAATTGTGTGCAGTTTGTCATCTATGTTGCAATTCATGAATAGTCAAATAGTTTAAGCTTGACTAGTTCATATTTTCAATTTCATGTTGCAGAAATAGAAAATAAAGATCTAACCAAACAGTGTAATCTTGGCAGATAAGTAGATAAATAGAGTAAATAAAAGGAGCTCAATAGTTCAATCTGAGCCCTTGGATGTAATAAGTGTAGACTTATATGGGCATTGCCATGTAAAAGAAAATAAAATTTGATAAGGGTTTTCCAGTCTAAGTGCACCCTAGTAAAGAAGTAAAAATGCTAGGTTAAGTAGGTAGGGTAAGTAGATGATGGTTGCAGAATAATATGTGGTGAATGATAAGATCAAATGTGTAAATATTTTAATTTCATCGTAAGGCAAATGGCATGTATCACATGGAAGACACATCAAGCAAGCAAAGTCAAAATAACTAACTCCCCTACTCATTTCCTCTAAATTTTCACTAATTTCCCCTAAGTACCAGGGTATCCATCAAATTAGAGGGGCTCAGAGCATTTCTCTGACTTCTGGAGGGACTAGACCCTCGGCTCAATAATTTATAAAGCCTAAGTACTTAAGCCCATTCATCAATAATCATATCCCTTCATTAATCATTCATTCCCTTGATAAGTATTTCCTGGAAATGGAAATATTTGACATAAAGACCCTTATTATTCACTTAGCCTAACTTTCAATGAACAAATGAAAATGTTATACACATAGCGCCTTTTCCATCCAATTTCATATTAACTACTAACTTATTATTATATAAATCCCCTATAAAAATCTAACCATTCCCGTATTATTGTAGCTATGTAAAAAACCACGAAATATTATATATCCCGCCCCTTTGGTTAAGATATAACCATAATACGTTTTAAATAGGGATTAATTACTTAAATAGTAACTAATTAACAGCCCTGACCCCCCACCACATTAAAAAGGGATTAATTAGCCCTCACGGTTAATTAATAGCCTTCTCAACTAATCTCGACACCCCCGATATGATTAAAAACTCTTAATTATATCGGGCCCCCCCTCATTAAACTCCCATCACTTCGCATCCCCGATAGTCGTCCGATCAAGTCCCCGAGATCTGATGGTTGTTGTGCATATCACACGACCCTTTGTGACCACACGTTAGCGCGGGATCGTAAAGCGGTTTTTGTACTGTACCTCCGCCACGTGTCATTCGTTCTATGGAATCGCTGGCTCGATGCCAAATATCGCCCCCTCTCCATAAGCGGTGTGATATAAACCGCTTACCGCCTCCAAACTAAACGACAAAACATCACGTCATTTGCCCGCTGTCGTCACCCGTCCAAATCCCGAAACCTGCCAATCCTTAACTTTGGATATAAAACAAAACAAATCATTTTCGTCGTTTTATTCTGCGAACCTATACATCCATGCAAACAAAACGTCGAGGTCAACCAACTTGAACTTTTAGCCACCAATCAGCTCCAAACTTTGCAGTTGACGCCGCCCAGAACCATCCAGTCACACCCAATACTTGCATTCCATTGCCTGCCCCCAAAAGCAAGAATTTACCAATTTCCCGACAAGAAACCCTGCAAATACTTGTTTTCCAATTAAAATTAATTGAAAAGTCCAAAATTCACCATAATTATGTTACTACTTTTGTAATTCAAGTCCCCCAGACCCTTGGTTTCACCAATTTTACAAAGAAAACCTCAGTTTCCTTTCTGAATCCATAAGAACCAGAATGGAAACCCTGGTAGCCCTGAACGTTGCACCCATCACCACTCCTCATCGTGATTTAGACTATATGCCTCTGGCAGATAAGAATTTTCAAATAAAAGACTTAGTCACTGATAAAGATCACCTCAAAGTGTTTTGCCAATGCAGAGATAATCATTTGAATGGTTATGATGCCATGGGACTGTGGGAATCCAACCTCCCAATGTAATTTCTCCCCTCTGTGCATGTTTTCCCTGAAATAATCCATCAGTTCCATGCAAATTATGACCCTAACCGTAGAGCAGTCATGTCTCCCAACCAAATAGTCCTTTTTACAATCATTGCAGACTCAATCAATGAGATGCTGCAATTTCACCCCAGTCAAGCCCTCACTCCCATTTCCATTGGAAATTTACTTGAGAAATCAACCAAAATGTCCCAATCTGAACTCAATCGCCTCTGCCAGACTTTCATACTAAAAGAATATCAGACTACAGATCCCCCTCCTTATGGGTCAGTTTTCTTCACAAATATGGGTAAAATCATAGTTGATATGATATCTGCAGTCATGGGTTTCAACACTAGTGAGTATGTAGATGAGTTGACCCTAGTGTTGATGTTTATCTTTACCCCTGGATAGCCCCCTGCTGTCAAGTACAATTATGCCTCATTTATTCATGAGAAAATTCATGACCAATTCATGAGACAGGAGAATGAAAGGGTTTTCAAGTATTCCACCTTCATATATCACCTCATCCTCTACAATCAATCAGACACATTCCCATTTTCTGTCAAGAAACTTGATACTAAAAGTAATCCAAGGTCTTTCATCTTTTGGACTTCCATCTTCCATAGATCTTCTTCTTGCCCTTATTCATATACTGATTTCATTGATCAGTTTGTCCACCCAGCGACCATCTTGCTGACAGGGAATTCCCCTTCTAGGATTAGTGATGATATCAAAAGGATCCTTCAGCTCTCCAACAGTACAAAGTGGGTGACTGGGATTTATACCAGAATCACACAGAGATCAAGGTATATGGGTGTGAGCTTTCCCCATTTAAGCTACCTAAATATGTTCCAATGAGACTGTTTGCATTAGAGTATCATATATAGATAATAAACTCAGATTTGATTCATTTTACTAAGACTAAGAAGAAATCACAACTAAAGATCAAGGATCACTTAGGCCCTTTTGTCTACAACACTAGGGAAGCATGGAAAGCAGCAGAGCGAATTCTAGAAGACCATCTGAAACTAAACAAGAGTTTTAGTTGGACTCCATATGACCCCCATAGTTTCATCTGTGATAGAAGGATGAAAAATAAACTATCACCATACTTACATCACAGAATTCTAGAGATTGAACAATTTTCTAACATGGATGAATGGAGGGAAGGGACCCTAATAGAAACGGATAGTGAGCAGGTCAACATAGAAAATGTAAAGAAGGATCTTGAAAAGACACTTGACCTGGATTCTTTTGGACAGGTGCAATTTGAGACTTCTCAAAAGCTAGCATCAGGGATTAGTGCCTGAATAGCTGATACTTCACAAAGGCACTCACAGGAGACTAGTGCACCACTTACAGAAACATCACAAGGAAGATAAAAAGAGACCAACACTCAAGCAATAGAACACTCAGCCATATCTAAACAGCCTCAAACCTCTCAAGAGTAGGCTCAAACACAAGCCCACCAAACTCAAGTCAATATTGGAGAGCCCCCAATTTTGCAGACTCCTCTAAATGAGGAAAAGAACAAAAAGAGAGACAGGGAAGTAGCTACCCCTGCCAGTGACCCATCAGACCAGCCTGCTGCTAAGAGGCACAGGTTAAATCCTCACTCAGAAGAGGAATTTTTTGAAGAAACTACAGAAAGTCAAAGAAAAGAAGGTGCAGACAGCCAACATACTTTCCCAGCAGGTGGGACACCTTCTAGCTCACAGAGACAGGAACTGGAAAGGCAACAAAGTGCTGAAGTGTCATCTTTCAGGCCTCCAGGTAATGAAAACCTAGATATTAGAAAGAAATTCAAAGAAATAAAGGTTAAAAATGAACCATTAAGGGCCCAAGTCTACGATCAGTATTTGAAAATGGCCCCCACAAATCAAACTAGGTTGATGTCAGCCTATGACATCAAAGAAGGTAAGATGCAACTGAGCTTCTTCAAGCCCAAAAAACAACAGCCTCAATCAATTGCAGACTACCTCAAAACTGATTTTGAGGTCCTGGCCAAAGACATTCACCCCCTGGATCAAATTGAGTTACACAAGTAGATAGGGGAAATGGTATATTCAACATTAACCAGTAAAGCCATGATGGCCCAAAGATTAGAAAATTCTTTGAATAATACAACTACTCAGTTACAGCTAGAAAGAGCCTCCTCACAGGCTAAAGACAATATAATTAAATCATTGGAGGAGTTGGTTATTTGATTGGGCCATAACCCAAAAGATGTGAAAGCTGCAGAGGCCTTGATTAAGAAGAAAGATGAATACATAGTTGCCTTAAGAAAGCAGTTAAAGTTACCTCCATCAAGGCATCCACAAACTGCTGAAGTCATCCAAAAAAAGTCTGAAGAAGAGCTTATGGACTTAGTCCTAAAGCTAAATGAGCAATTGAAGGAGACTGAACAAGAATTGGAAAAATCTTTGAAAAGCAGGCAAAGTGAGTCGATCTCTCAGCCTTAAAATGTGATACCAGTGGTCTCCACGGCGGTCCCATCAACTCTTGCAACAGCTCTGGCACCCAAAGTCCCTTTGGCCACAGCTGAAGCAATTACAGGTACAAGTATAGGAACAGCACCAACAGGAACTTCAGGTTTGAGCAAAGAGGAGTTAATCAAGTCAATGGAGGAGATGAAGCTCCAAGTCTCTGAATTGCAGAAGGTAAAAGAAAAATTTGTTACCTTAGAACAAAAATATGATTTCTCCAAGATTAATTTTGCTGAAGAGGTAAGGAAAAATAAAGGCTTGGCACAGCAGGTGAAAACATTGGAAAAAGATCTCACTCTTGAAAAGCCCCTAACAGACATTAGGAATATTCTTTGGACCAACATCACACAATCAATAAATGATGCTTGGTCATCCATACATATAATTTTTGAACAGATTGACCTTGTAAAAGTGGCTCTTGAAGAAATTCAGAGAACAAAGGAAGAATTAGGAAGGAAACCTGAGGAATCCATCAGGCTAATAAATTTTTTGAATAGCAAAAATAAGTACCAGCTAGAAGAGCTGGGTATTGACGACAAAACCAGGACTGTCAAGAAGGTATTGACAAAAAGGTCTCTGATGCAAAATTTAGAAAGGAGATGCTAGAACATGCAAGAAGAAATTAATGATTTCATGAAGAAATTTGGCATTTTGCAGAGCAAAGGACTTCCCAGTCCTTTAGTAATTAATGATAAATTTATGAGACATGAAGACTATCTGGACAAGTTGGCTAAATATGCAGATAACCAAGCCAGTTCATCAGCTAGTGCATTTGCATCAAAGGCACTACCAACAGGCGGAGATCTCTATGACAGTCTAGAGAACCTTTTCTATGTTGAACATGAGATAAAACATTTGTTTCCAGTTCATCCTAATTTTGTCAAATGCACTGAGGCTGATGAAATCTTCAGGAAACTTCAAATGATAAGAATACCAAAGGAAGATTGGTGGATGGACATGACAGAGATTTTGTAATTTGCCTTGGTAAAAAAGTAAATTTTCAATATTTATCATAGTCAATGTTGGTAAAGGAAGGTGAATAAGGACAAAGCAGGTAAAGAGTATCAGAACAAGTCAAGGAGTATCAGTAAGAAGATGAAAAGCAGAACAGCGAGCACAGATTTACGAGAAAGACAGCAAGATGCTCCATCATAGGGCCTGCCTCCAGCTCATTCACAAAAATAGGGACAGCAAGCCATCAGTTCACATTTATCTTCTATATTCGAGACCATATGTCTCTATTTTTGTGCAACATATAGTTAAGCTTCCTAGATTATACCTCTCTTTATTAAGAGATATTTTATTGTAAATTTTTGTATAAATACTCCTTCATTCGGAGTATTGAGTGTGGATTCTTAGACATTTCTGTCAGACTAATTATTTTGGAATAGAAGTACTGTTGGACAATTTTTGTATGGTTGGCTAGATGAAGAAATAATACAAAGGACTTTTCACAGAATTCATGTGTCAAACACCGGACAAAAAATTATATCTCATGTGTTATTGTTTTCTTGTTTAATATTTCAATTATGTTTCATATATGAATGTTAAAACGAAAAAGTATAATTTAGAAAGTGCTTAAGTGCAATCTGTCTTCAAAATTGTTTTTATTCTAAATATTTTCTTCTAAACTATCATAGGCAAGGAATTTTTAACTGCTCTTGCTTCTTAATTTATCATTTTGGTCATTTAATAAGAAATTCTTAATTGCTTTTTATTAGTGATCATCCACTTTCCCTCTTCTTAAAAAATGTTGAAGGATTCTTAATTACACTTCTTCCCTTTTAAGTCCATTCCATCTTTTCAAGTTACCATATGTTCCCTGTTTAGCTATCTTGTCCTGTGAAGCCATCCTTTGTTGAAAAACCCGATCCAGTTAAGCCATCTTCAGTTGACTCCATAGCCCAATGGACTGAAATACTCTGTTCTATCCATCTGCTCCTGAATTCCACCACCAAACACAATCAAAACCCTCAAGCTTTCATAACTAGCCTAATATCCTATAAAACAAAGCTAAATCCTAAAGAGAGAGCCCTCTTTGAGTACAGATTGGCTAGATTCTGTACTTAAAAGTTGGTTTGTGGTTACCTCAGACCCCTTTCCTTCTTCTAACAACTTCAAGGAAAATCTGAGTGATAACAAGCCCAACCTTATAATTGCCAATATTGGTCCCTTTTCAAACTTAATATGAGTGCAATAGGTAAAATGTCCTCATTTATGACATGATAGTCATGGGTCTTGAGGCTTATTAAGCTATTATTGTCAGTTTGGCTTCTAATTTTACCACTTACATATCCAGTAGGAAATCGAGTCTGACAAATCAACTTTAAGAATTATGCACGTTGATCCTTGTCAACACATAAAGAGCAATAGGTTTTTTGTATTTTCCATTACCATATTTTTCAACCCAAATACTTCGACGAATCTTTAGTTCTTGAAGGTCTAGGCATGATGACACTATATCATATGCACCAAAAAGAGTTTTTATAATAGAAAAAGCTATGTTTTTCCCAGTATGAATAAAGTCAACAATATTCCTAATGGTTATATCCTTAAAGTATGGAAATTTATAGAATATGCACTCTTTTTACACCACTATCATTAAGTGGATCATTTTTACTACCACAAATTCCACCATTTTCAATAAATTGCATTCTTTTGTCTCCATTCTCAATAATGTAATCACTTTTTATTGTCAATGATGCTTCACAATTCTCTTCCTTACCATTGAAATGTGACTTTTGTCAACAATATGGATGCTCCATTTTGAGGTAAGCAAGATGCCCGCAATAAATACACTTGTGCAAACTACTTGAGTGCCTCACAAAACCCTTAAAGATGCAATTCGGACATCCATGGTATCCATGAACATTGAGACCAGTCAAAGTTCCATATGCAGGAAGATCGTGGATTGTAAACAATAAAGAAGCTCTTAAAGTGAATTGAATTGAATTCCCATCCCTTAAAATTTGAATTGCTTCAATTCCTTTCCATAATTCCACTAGCTTGTCAAATAATGGCTCTAAATAAACATCAATTTTATCTAAAGTCACACTTTTTTTCCCTAGTATAATCAATGACAAAATCAAGAAAAATGGCTTGGTTGCTAACCATGGAGGCAATTTATAGTTTATTAAAAACACTGGCCAAGTTGACCATTTAGTGCTTTGATCTGAGAAAGGGTTCGCCCCATCTAGAGCTAAACCCAACCTTATATTGCAAGGATCTTGGGCAAAATCAGGTGATTTGTGGTCAAATTCCTTCCAAATATTAGAATCAAACACAAATCATTGTTTTCAACTGGTACTCTTGTTTTGGGCGTGTCATTGCATTAGATCGGGAATGTCTCGACATTTGTACATTCGAAACAACTGTGGGATTAGTGGAAAGTGATGAAGAACCCTTCTCAGAGCTGAATTTGATTTCAACCCTAGTCTATACATCCCTTCTTTACATTTTTGACATTCAGTCTCACTTGCAAGGTTTTTGTGAAATAATACACAACCATTCACACATGTGTGGATGTTTTCATACCCTAGTCCTAGCTTAGTGATTTTCACTTTACATGCTCTTTATTTTATTGGCAATGTGGAGTCGAGTGGTAACAACCACTGTAAAAATGCCAATAACTCATCAACGCTCTCATTTTCCCAACCATGCACCACTTGCAAGTTAAGAATTAAAAGAATTGTTGTTAAATGACTTAAATTGCAAGTACCATACATAGGTTTTAAAGCATCCTCCATCAACTTCTTCCATTCATCTGTGAAACCCTCATTCAACATTCTATCAACTTCAATCCCTTCATCAAAGGTTCCTACATTTTCATTTGTGTTTGTTGCCTCTTCACCTATGTCAAGTGCCTCTACATCTCTCATGCTATGAAATTTTATCCTATCTAGATAACAATTTTCAGGGAAAGGGCTTATACCGCTATGCCCATATTTTAGCATATGTTGAAAAATCACACTTCTTTTTCTCATCTTCCCACCACGACAATCATTACATGGACATGCATATTTAAGAAAGCTCCTATCATCAGCTATTCTCTCATCATATGCATGGTATTCATCCATTGTCAAAATTGCGCATTGAATCATCTTCAGTTTTCTGCATTCAAAGATGAAATTGATATGTTAACTCTTTACTTTCAACTCTTTTCAGAACTTTGTATGTAAAAGAGAAGTTTCAGCTCCCATTTGAGCACAAATGTCAATTGTGCAAACATTTTAGAAACAACATATAGGAAGAGAAGGCTACATAGTTTTTACCAGTATGAACACATCCATACACAAAAATCACATAGTTAAACAACAAAACAAAGTCATATTTGAGAGAAAGTCTATGTATCAGCACTTGTTTGAGGAGAATTTTTTTTTGCATTTACACCTTTTGAATACAGATCTATCAGCATGACAACGAAAATTTTTGGTTAATATATTAGCATTCTTAAGGGCACATCCCTTGCGGCCATATTTAAACACTCATTACAATAGTAATGAGGAGAAGAACACACCAATTGGGGTTGTCTTAGTAGCAAATAGGATGCATCACTCAACTACAAGGGAGGCTCTAATGTAGTGGGAGTTACCAGTTGTGCACTTTATCCTTTAAAACCTATTGTTAACATGTTCCAAGTGTTCATTCCTAGAAAATGAGGGCACTCCACTTGAGGGAGTCACTTACCTATTCATGGCAGCATGACGAGTTACAAATTATCACCTTTTTGGCACTTAGAGGGAATACATTTTGTTTTTAGCCACTTGCACAGAGGGCACAATAATGAAGGATTTACACCACATTCTCTCCTTATTCCTAGCATGCAATAGGGTACATCATTTGGAGATTTACATTATTTTTCTAAGCTTGAATAATTTCACCCTAGTAGAAAATATGCATTTGGAGTCATATTTTCTATTCCTATCTTCATCTATAATTATGAGACTGGTCTTTGATACTCATTCAAGACCTTCAAAAGTTGTAATAATATTACCTAGGATAAAATGCCTCTTAATAAACTCTATTTGATCGAGTAAAATGGTTCAGGCTGCCATATTCTTGATTGTAAGACACATTAAAAAGTGTGATAGGCTGACAATTGCTCACTATGTTTATCTTTTTGTCTATCTTGAAACTTGTGTAGTTTATCTTATTGTTGAAGTGAGACACCTTGTATGTGTCTCAAACAATTGATTTTTCTACAATATAGTCAAAATTATCCCATGTTTCCTTCAATGGATGTGTGAATATTCAGCAGGAAAATTTTCCTCCAATTACCATTATGGCAGAATCATATAGGAACAAACAGTGATATGAAGTAAATGCATAGACAATCCCAAACCTTCCTCTCAAAGAAGCAACCCGGTTTTGTGGATATAAGATAGATGAGATTGGAAAGCATCCAATATTGTCAAATCCATGCTTTGTAGAAAATAATTTGATGACCAAGAAGCCACAAAAAAATAATGTTAATACTAGTTGGCCTCCAACAGCTTGGACTAGAGTTGTAGCATCTAGAGATGAGTCGTGGACACATTTAGAAAATTCAAACATAGCTCAAGACAATGTAAGACTAGACAGATCTTTCTTGTTATAAACAACACTCATGTATCTCATCCAAACAATTTGAAGTGGATTGATGAACGTGTAACAAAGATAGATTTGATGTTTCCCTTGTTTTAGTCATTTTTGTCTACTAATAATTTTCTCGAGTCAATAAGTTGGCTGGAAAAGGGGCCTTATATTATGGAAACATAAGAGAAAATCTTGTTTCTAGTTCAAATACAAATATGGAACTTATTTTTAACTCTTTCCACAAGCCTCTTTCTTCACAGGAACTCATAGAGAAACCCTCTAAATTTCTTGAAGACAAAACACATTGCACTCTTGTAGCCTTGTAGATGAAAATAGAATTAAGCTTCAAGTTAATTCAAATCTATATTATCTTGTCAATTTTGAGGAGGCTATTGTCTATGACTCTGATGGTTCTAACAAAGAGAAAGGTACAATTCCCCATGAACATTTGTCCATAAGCCATTGTAGCAAAAATCATGAAAGTATGATCATCTTAAGACAGAAACTACTCAAGGCACGGACAGTCATATGTGAAGAAGATCTTGAAGAATTGGAAGAACATTGTTCTTTAGTAGCCCTACAAACATAGGATTTGTTGAAACTACTTAAAATTGATAAAGGGAGTGTTGGGAATGCTCAAATTTCAGACCTACAACAACAATCACCATTCAATAATAAGGAAATACATAAATTATTGAGTTGGAAATTAAACCTCAAAAGCCTTATTCCATGCATTTTGAAGGTGCTCATATTTATGATTCAGATGATTCAAATGAAGAGCGGGCTACAAGCACATACCTTAGACAACCATAAGAAAAAAAAACCGCAGCTAGAAAATAAAGGTAAGAAGCTTTCTAAAATTTGACCATATACATTTCCTTTCATAGAGAAATCAATACTCTTTCAAAAATCCCAAAGTTGAAGAATCAAGAAATAGTGATGGATGCCTTGTAGAAGAAGATATTTTCAGTTGGCACAAGGAATTCTATATTAAAAAATTTCATGATAGAATTCACCAAGTTGTTACAATAGTCCAAGAATATGTTGAAGCTTCTAATCAAGATTATATTTTCTCTCATGCATGTTTTTTGTGACCCTATAGCAAAGTATATGTACTATTTGAGCAGCCTGGAGATAAGACTCTTCTTACAACCAATTTCTTTTTCTAGTTATATATTGAATCTCGTTAATCAATTTCTTTTTCCAATTTTTAAAACAAACTCCAACTAGAAAACCATGGGGAGGAGCAAAAGGAAATTACTTTTTGGAAGTAGATGAAAAAGTTGGCCATAGCCTTCAAGCTTGTTACCACATGACAAGGAAGCTCTCTAGATTGTCAAGAATATTCTCATGTTCTGACTGCTCTTTTGACACTAACTTTATCTCCAACATCATTGCACTAGAAATCAATGTCCAATGTGATAGCAGTTTCTATTCTTACAAAGATATAGTCTTCTGATTAAACAATTATCATTTCCAAGATGGCAGTCAAGAGTTTTATAGATAGGTTGTGCTAGCAGTTTCTATTCTTGAATCCATGGGCACCCTACAGAGTCAAAATTGCCTCATGCATTTACCTACAACTAAAACATCTTTTTTGGTTATATAATTTTAAATTATTGCCATCTCTCGCTTTCATTTTTTGCTGCAACCTTCCCGCTTTCTTGATCTTTCTAGTTTTTAACAATAAAGTTTTGATTCTTTTCCTAAATGGGTTTTGGTTTCTCATCAGGCTTAGTTTCTGGTGTTAACCTTGTCTTACAATTTGAGTCCCTTGAACACATATCATGAAAATATTTATGAATAAAACCATAGCCATAAATAAATATAATCTCAATGGTACTCTCATGTGGCAGTTCAACTTCAACTTCTTATAGTGCAATTTCATTTTCTTCCAAACTCTTCATGTATGTATGTATATAAAGAAGATGATAAACTTGATGCATCGGATATGAAATGACATAATGCTATATCTGGGCTACATTCTAATTCTAGGTACTGAACCCAGGGTGTTTCATTATTGAATTGAGATTGGTGTTGGCAATTGGAAATTTGACAAAGTTGATTGGAGAGACATAGATATGACAAATGTGTGGTGGAATTTGTTTTTAGAACCACCTAATATTTCTATACTGGCATCAATAGAGGGTGGAGCCAAGATTGGTGCATATGTGGGATTCATAGAATAGGGACCTATTCATAGGGCCCTACAAAAATTACCAAATTGAAATGTAGTATAGGACAATGGATATTTGTATGTTGTGGTTGAATTGATGTGGGAAGTGGTATGCACCCATGATGCAGTTACTATGGATGCATGAGATAGTCTATCAGTTATAACCTAGCCAACAAGGCAATGATTTATCTTTCCTATATGACTAGTGGAAGATGAAGTCCAGGAATTGATGAAAATGTTCCTGGAGATACTAGATAGTGAGAGATATGTACTCAACCTAAGGGGGTTACTCATGTGTTTACTAGGATGATTTGAAACTACATTATATAGACCCTTGCACCATGCCTACTTAAGGGACAAAATAAGAATCAAGTGTGTTAGGACATTAAATGAGGCTCTGCGTTTACATGATGTTTCCACGTTAGGACATCAACAGAGGGTGGAGCCAAGACTGGTGCAGATATGGGATTCATAGATTAGAGACCTATTCATAGGGCTCTACAAAAAGAATCAAAGTGAAATGTAGTCTAGGACAATGGATATTTGTGTGTTGTGGTTGAATTTATGTGGGAAGTGGTATGCACCCATGATGCAGCTATTGTGGATGCATGAGATAGTCTATCAGTTATAGCCTCACCAACAAGGCAATGTTTGATCTTGCCTATATGGATAGTGGAACATGAAGTCCAGGAATTGTTGGAAATGTTCTTGCAAATACTAGATAGTGAGAGATATGTAGTTAACCTAAGGGGGTTACTTGTGTGGTTACTAGGATGATTTGAAAATACATTATATAGACCCTTACACCATGTCTACTTAAGGGAAAAAATAAGCATCAAGTGTGTTAGGACATTAAATGAGGCTCTGCATTTACATTATCTTTTAGGAAATCAACATAGGATGGAGCCAAGACTGGTGCAAATGTGGGATTCATAGATTAGGGACCTATTCATAGGGCTCTACAAAAAGCACCAAAGTGAAATGTAGTCTAGGACAACGGATATTTATGTGTTGTGGTTGAATTGATGTGGGAAGTGGTATGCACCCATGATGTAATTATTGTGGATGCATGAGATAGTCTATCAGTTATAGCGTTACCAACAAGGCAATGTTTGATCTTGCCTATATGGCTAGTGGAAGATGAAGTCCATGAATTGTTGAAAATGAACCTGTAGATACTAGATAGTGAGAGATATGTAGTTAACCTAAGGGGGTTAACTGTGTGGTTACTAGGATGATTTGAAAATACATTATATATACCCTTACACCATGTCTACTTAAGTGACAAAATAAGCATCAAGTGTGTTAGGACATCAAATGAGGCTCTGCGTTTACATGACGTAAGAAGGAAATGTCCCAATTTGCATTCTGAACATATATTTGACAAAAATATTGTACGTGTCCAAACTGCACTAGCTTTATTTGACCAAGACCAGATTAAAATCAATTTTTTTGAAGATTTGAAATAAATCCCGTAGGAGAAAATAGAGTCTTATGACAATGTAAATCATGATAAAAGTGATGAAATTTTGAAGATAACAAAGGAAAATAATCAAAACTTTATTGTTAAAATCTAGAAAGATTGACCAAAAAAAAAATATCTGGAAAGATCAAATAAGCAGGAAGGTTGCAGCAAAAAATGAAAGCATGAGATGGAAGCAGTTTAAAATTATGCAACCAACAAAAGATGTTTCATTTGTAGGTATGTGCATGAAGCAACTTTGACTCTATATGGTGCCCATGGATTCAGAGCTATTTTTATTTAAGGGTTTGAGTTTTGAAGGTCCAATGTTCAAACAACACCTATGTGCAAAAATCTAGATTCAGTTAGTATCTCATTGAGTGTTAATGAATAGACATTTTGTTAGGATATTTGAACACTTAATTGTTGGTTAAGATCAACCTGCTCTAATATGTTTTTAGATAAAGTGTGCTTCTCAAACAATTATCACATAAGCCTGGTGAGCAAAGTAACACATCGTGAGTAAGCCTAACAGTTGAGAACAATGCTTCCATCCTGGAAATCAAAGGGCATACATCATAAAAAGGGATAAGCCCTTGTGCTTATCATTGAAAAAAACCACTCTCAGGTGTCTATAAAACTAGTTTAAATTTACTTTTGCACAACTTCAATTATGATTCTAACTTTAAAGTTTAGATATAGAATTAGGAACATAGAATTTATTTACAGTGAACATTTTCATAAATTATTTTTATTAAAAAACCCAGTCAAAACATTTAGAATCAGTTCTTTGGGGCTGGTAAGAGCACAATTAAAACCCTGAACAATGTGGAACTTCTACAAGGATCTATATGCTTATGGTTGCATCATTGACATAGTTCATGTTGGTTCTAATACAGTCAAAAACGCTTTTCTTGTGAAGAGATCCACTCTTGAGGGCATCCATGAAGTCCCCGTAATCTAAAAGGGGGCTTCATGCTCGTCATTTTAATTCTGGTCATGAGCTAACGCATGTTGGTCACCAGCTATGATGGTGGGTGTTATGAGCTGCGCAGGTGGTGTGATGGTGAAACCAAATAGACCTGAAGTCGGTTGAGTGCTTGATTTGGAAATCAAACGTAAATTACATGTCCCAATCAATCAAGTGTAAATGTCCTCGACCAATCCAACATCGATGGACTTCTCTCCCATCGATCTGGGATTCATGTAGGTCATTCTTATTACTGAAATTAGAGAATTGCGACTAAATGGTATAGATATGGACTACTAGCTGAACCATTAGGTACATAATGCATGATGGTATTGCCCTACCCCAGTGGTAACCCAATTCCTGTGAGAATAGGTACCGAATGCTAGGCAGTCTAGTGAGAAAAAAATCACCATTAAAAAAAAATCACTCCATAGACTGAGCAAAAAAAAATCAAAAACCCGGTCCCTTAGCAAAAGAAAATCAAAAACCATACAGCGAACATAGTCTTTCCTTTCGCAATAACAGAGGTAGTAAAAATGCATATAAACCCATAAATCCAACTAACCTATGATTCCAAAGACTTCAATTGTGAGTTAGCCTGCCTCTTCAAAAGCCTCCAAGTCCTTTCTAATGTTCTTCTATCCATGACAGAGGCTCTAACTATATAGAAAATTTCACAAGCCCTAAAAATCTCTAACCATATCATGGATTTCTCTCAAATCTCTCAAAATATATCAAAACCCTCCCGCCAATGGCAAAAATTTGGCGCCAAAAGAGCCATCTTCATGGATAGATTATCTTGTTTTCATGGAGTTTAGAACCAGGGTAAACCTAAATTAAACCTCTTCATTTTAAGAATAACCAGTTTTAATGGAAGCATGGTTCTTCGCAAATTTTCGCAGGTAAGAATATTAATATTTCGTGCCATAAGAATGGTTGGTTTTTGTTCCTGGGCTTTCATACCAAGTTTTTGCAGAATCTGGGATTTCATAGCCAATTTTCCACTCCTTTCAGTCCCTAGTCTTCTCGGTTACTGCAATTAAAGTTTCTTTTTAGTTGTGAGTGATGTTTTGGTTATTTTGTTTTTATTTTATTTAGAGTTTATTATAGTTTTTGTTATTTTTTTATTTCATTTAAAGTTAAATGAGTTTATTATAGTTTTTGTTATTTTTATTTAAATTTAATTATATTAATTGTCATTTTAAAGGCTTTTCTGAATTTATTTTATCACTATTTATTTATCAACTATTCATTATTAAAAGATTAAATTATTAAATAAAAGTTCATATACTATTAAAAAAATTAACAAAATTAAATTATTAACAAAGGTTCATATACTATTAAAAATTAACAAAGATTTATACACCATTAAAAAATTAACAATTTGATTTTCTTCAAATGAGTTTCATTTCATCACTTACTTTATCTATCCACTATTAAAAACAATTAAATTAATGCCAAAGGTTCATATACCACTAAAAAAATTAACAAAATTAATTATCATTAACAAAGGTTTGTATACCATTAAAAAATTAACGACGGTTCATATACCATTAAAAAATTAACAATTTGATTTTCTTAAAAAGAGTTTAATTTCATCACTTTTTTATCTATCAACTATTAAAAACAATTAGATCATTTTTTTACGATCAAAAACATTCATTATATTATCATAGCAGAAGTGTCACAGGCTTAACGGTTGGCACAAGCCTTGCTCTAAATAGTAAGAATCCTGAAGAGAATCGAAGACAGTCGGTATCTTTGGTTATTTCCGGCACAAAAAGAGCAAAATTGCATGTCTCAGAATTACACATTAAGGAGGGGGATTGGGAGGAAACGTGGGAGGTGCAATAAAGAAAGCAGCACGTTCATGCATATGATAATCAATATGTTCCACCTAAGTCTTCAAGGTGTGAAGATGGTTGTTTGTGCGTCGGATCTGACGCCGAAGACCTTCCACCAAATCTAGTGTCTCATTATGCATATGTAAGAGATCATTGATATAAGCAACCAATTCTTTCTTGTCATTGTACATCTGCTCCCTCAATGTATCAATGTTGAATTGTATGTTATTCAACTAGGCCGCGATGGAATCCAAGGTGACCGGAGCTTCTGCGTGGCCCAAGGAGCAGGCTGGGGAAAGGACGATGTCCCCAGTGAAGTGGCAACTCTCAATCGACTCAGAGTTTGAGCTAGGCTCTCCATGTTGCTGGCATTCATCCATGCATGGGTCAGCACCCACCCCCTTCGGGCATGCCCTCGATGTCGAGGAATACAACCAACACCACCACCATCAATCGCACCGCCACGAGAAGCGTACTGCCTGACCAGAGAAAGACACCATGAAATTTTGAATTGACAATATTGAAATAAAACTCCACTTACTATACCAAATTCGTTGAACATTAATAATATTATCCTGCTAGGAAAGAGCCCAAAGTCTCGAGCACCAGCACCGTAAGCACGGCCAATAAAGAAGAAGGAAGGCACGCCAAAGGTGTCGGGGTCCGCAGAGCTCAAACAACCCCAAAGATGACACCTAAAGTCACTCTTCCCTAGAAAACTATTATCTAGTGGAGCTTCCTCAAACGAGAGATAGAGCCAGACTAAGGAAAACTTTGTTTCTACTCCCGACGCACGCATTCCAGTCCCGGAACCAGATAATTCTTACGTTGGATAGAGAAATCTTCCCCCATATCCCATGACCATGCTTAATGCATGTGCCAATTTCCCTCCCAGCTGAATTTGATGGTCTCGTCCTATTCGGTTGCCCCACACCACAGCCCGAGCTAAGACACAAACAAACGACATGACCTCGTCCTCTCCCAAAACTCTCTCCTCATCTCCCAACGCCTGCAAATGACCCCATGCATGCTTGCAGTCCTTGTGCGATATTAAACACTACTTGCGGGGATCGGGGTACGGGTTCTGACGGCTCTTCATTACATTCGTGTGGTGCGTGGAGGCCCCTATGGCTCCTCGATCTATTGCACGACCAAATGGCCTCCAAAATGATCACCCCCATCAGGGAACAATTAATTAATCATTAACAAAGGTTCATATACCATTAAAAAATTAACAATTTGATTTTCTTGAAATGAGCTTCATTTCATTACTTACTTTATCAGTTATATATCCACTATTAAAAACAATTAAATCGTTAACAAATTAGGTTCATATACCATTAAATAATAATTAGGGACGGGATATTTTTTAATCATATAGATATGCACTGTAGATGGATTGAGAAACCCTTGTAGTGAAATGTAACACTTTGATATCAAGATTGCAACTTTCCATTTCTGGAGTGACACAATTAAAAATTACTAACATAAATGACTAATTCATATACTTGTTGTATTTTTTATTTGGTCGCATTTATATTCTTTGACTATAATACTCATTTACATTAATCATTATTAATTTTGTCACTTTTTATCTAGCAATATACTTTAATCATAAACTAAATTAGTCATTTAAGTTAGTCGATTTTAGTTTTGTCATTTATTATCTAGTCGTATATTTTATCCCTAAACTAAATTAGTCGTTTAAGTTAGTCATTTTTAGTTCAGTCACTTAAAATTACTCAAATTTAGTAGTAATTCACTTGAAATAATTACGGTGACTAACTTTTTTAGTCACCTAGTCATTAATTTCATCATTTTCTACTAGTGTTATAACCCAACCTAGTCGAGGACATCCACAAAAAATCAAAGAAAGAGGAGACTATTCTAATACCACTGATCCAAATTTATGAAGGAACAAAATGAAATACAGATTTAAACAAAAACACAGGGATACAACTAAATAGAAATTTAACTAATAATTAGCAATGAAAATTGCTTACATGAGAACAAAAACAAACTAGCTCGGGAAATGGTAGCTTATCTCTGAGAAGATATGTGATGGCTACATGCCTCCTAAACTAAGTTACAATGAGGCTCTCAGGCATTTTATCATGATGAAACAATGGGAAACACTAAACATCCCAAAACCTAACCCAAGGAGATGAAGCACCAAAAGCTTGTGGGCCCTGGGTATGTTAGTTGGAAAGTCAACTTCCTGGGATCATAACTTTGGCATATGATCTTTGTTTGGCATGCACAATATCCCGTTAGAAAGGTATATCCAAGAAAACAACTTTCTACAGTAAACTTTTGCCCATTTCCCCCAAAAAAGGTCGTTTATGGCCTCAAAATGGCTCCGGAAATTTAGGACCTGGAAAACTGTGTTGGAAATTAGGAAACTGGGAGGAAACAGTGTTGGGGGTCCAAGCGGAATATGCAGGTGGCCACCAATATCCAACTAGATCACATATTCTTTCCACATGCTGAAACGGGCAATCTAGAGACCTCCCAATATCCACCCACTAGACAAACAAAGAAATTCAGAGGTTGACACCTCCACCCTCAACAACACAAGGAAATATAGAGGTCGACAACCCCTCCCTTAGATAAATAAGGGAATCCAGAGGTCATCACCCCCACCCTCAATAGCACAAGGGAATCCAAAGGTCAGCACCTCCACACTCAACAACACAAGGGAACCCAGAGGTCGACACCTACCCTCATAAACACAAGGGAATCTAGAGGTCAGTGCCTTCACCCTCAACAACACAAGCATATGCAATGGTTCCACCCAAGCCTGAGAATCCATACTGCACTACAAGAACCATGCAACAAACAATGAAGCATCAGAAATCTCCTTACCAGGAATCAAAGAGACATGCCTCCACCCCAACTCTCAAGGGAATCCAAGGATCATCCTTCTCCACCCTCAAACTATATAGGAAATCTAGAGACTACTTCCCTCACTTGAGAGATGTTCTTCTAGCCTTCTAATGCTCAACCAAATGGCTTCTTGCTTCGCAACTCCTGTAGCAATGTTGAGCTTTTGTTTTCCCCTTCTCTGTTGCACTCAGATCTTTTTCCTTCTTTCTTTTTCATTGGCTCTATGTTTCTTCTCATGGTTCTCTTTTTCTCACTTCCCTCCTTCATGATTGAATGTTCCTTCCCCTCTATGCTCTACTACAATGGTCTTCTGATACTCTCCCGTAATCGTTTTGGCTCCCTCTCCTCCTTATTGCCTAAATAAGATTGCTTCTTTTTTGTTGGTCATGGGAATTCTTTATTCCAACTTTCCAGCCATGTTCTTATTGGTTGACTTGGCTTATCAAACCTACTAGTGTGGCCCCTCATTTTCTTTAATTTTGTCTTGTTCTATCTTGTAAACTCATCCAAGGAAATATGGACTCTATGTCCTCCTTATTACCCCATTAATTGGTATAACCAGTCTCATTTAATGGCACCTCTGCTTGCCTTCCCTGGCTGTAAGAAAATAATCAAGTTTTCCTTTAATCCCAAGAATTCTCCTTCCTTGAGCACTGGAATTTTTGTCCCAATACTCAAGCACGTTTTTATAAAATAAAGTGGTTACAAAATTTACAAAGAGGGGGGGGGGTTTTACCAAGGGGCTGTCGCAAAACCTTCCCCCTTGGAGGAATGATGGCCTTGGTGTTCTATAACTGAACAAGAAGCCAAAACATGCTCTAGAACCAAGCACCACTAATTTGGAGCTTTATATGTGTGTGTGTGTGTCTATATATATATATATATATATGGTTGATTGCTTGATTCGGGAGCATGAGATATCTTCGATCTAGGATGCATAGAGTTTTTAGGTGGAAGTCTCCCTCTGGTTCCACATGTAACACAGACCAATCATTCATTTACATGTTTAGCATCCTATACATATCTCTTCAGCAAAGAAACATGAAAAATACCATGAAATTTTACTGATGGTGGAAAAGCCATCTTATAGGCTATGGGCCCTATCTTTTCAGGCACTTCAAATGGTCCACAAAATCGTGTTGTCGTCTTGGCACATGACCCAATTTTCAAAGGGCTCTTCTTGGGCCTAATACACAAATACATATGCTCCCCAACCTTGAAATCTTTATGCAGTCTATGTTGATCTTCATAGCTCTTCTGCCTATCTTGTGCCACCTTCAAATTATGTTTAATAGCAATCATTTCTTGCTCCATTTCTCTTAGCATATTTGTCCTGATAAGGAATTTGTTCACTGAATTATACCAACTCATAGTAGTATTGTAGGTCCTCCCATGGTGAGCTTCAAATGGGCTCATTTTCAAAGACTCTTGGTACACATTATTGTATGTCAATTCTACAAGTGGAATATATTATTCCCACTTCCTTGGATGGTGCATTACATACATTCTCAACGTGTCCTTAAGGATTTTATTTGTCCTCTCTGTTTTCCCATCAATCTGTGGGTAGAAGGTTATGCTAAAAGTCAAGTCTATCCCCAAGTATGCAAATAATCCTTTCCAAAACCTTGAAGTAAATTTGGCACCTTTGTCTAAGGGTGACAACCCAACCCGAGTTTCCCTCATGAAATATAGTGTAAATACCTTTTCAAAAATATATTAAAATGGGTTGACTTAAACGGACATGGATTCAAGAGCTGAGGAGGTTACTTTCTTGGGATATGTAAGGTTTCCTTATGCGGGAAATATGAATTTTTTTTACAACCATTAATTGTTGGTTGGTGTGTGATTTTAATGGACTGATTTCTCAAATTTAATGGGATTGAAAAAGAAGGACGAGGACCATGCTATATTGGAAAACATTACAAGGCAGAAAGGACATGGAAGTCAATCCCAGCACAAAAGGGAAAAAAACAAAGGAAAACATGAGGTTTGACCTCATTAAGAGAAGAGATTCACTCATCCATGGGAGCAGCATGCAGCAGAGAAAGCGCAGAAGAGAAGATAAGACAATTACAATAGTTTGGTTGGCATTATTGGCATGAACAAGGTCTCTTCTTAGTGTGGAATAATGCCTCTCGATTCCCTTTATAACCAGAGGGTGGAGATGGGACTTCTTTGGATTCCCTTGCTGGTTGGGGTGGAGGGTTGTCCCTTGGGTTCCTAGATAGAGGACCTATGAATCCCTTCTAGTTGTTTGTTTTTATAGTGGGTTTTGGATTCCCAAAGTGGATGGAACCACTATGTTTGCTTGAAGGGTGGAGACTATCTTCTCTAGATTCCCTTTACATTCTTGGGTGGAGGTAGTTGGCCTCTGGATTCCCTATGTGTTCTTGGGTGGAGAAGGAGCCTCTGGATTCCCTTTGTTTTGTTTTGATTGGTTTCCATTGGGTAGTTGGAGGGTTGAGGCAGCTAGCCTCTAGATTTCCTGTGCATTGTTTAACTATAGAGTGGTTCGTGGGTAGAGGAAGGAGGTCCTCTAGAATCCTTGTTTCAGTTGGCAATTGGTGTTTTAATCCTTTGAGAAAGCCCCTCAGTCTCTGAAATTTGGCTCAAGGGTGATGGTTGCAAGTGAGCATTGGTTGTAGTTGTCCATGGTTGGGTGGAGAGTCCTTCTCCCACACTTAGTTGCCCTGAAAATTGTAAGATAAGTGTTATTTTTCATTTCTTTGAATGCTAATGAATCTAAGTTGCATTTCTAGTTGAAATTGTGTTGCATATCAAGTTTCATGGCTATATTATGGCTTTATGAAAATGAATAACATAGTGTGCAATACCTTTACATGATGAACCATAGCATAATGCATTTTTTGTTTGAAATGGGAAGCCTTATGAAATACATGATTGTGTTGTTGATATAACATAATGAAAATAAAATCTGCAATGTTTAAAAGCATCAAAATGGTTCATAAGAACCATAATCAACCATGATAGTATTTAATATACGAACCCTTTTTACTACAGAGTAATGGTTACAGGGAAGACAACCTATGTTGATAGGGTCTAAGTGTAATGGGTTAAGGTGTTGGCTACGAGCCCTTGTTGTTGTTGCAATTGAATTGTAATAATGTTGGGATAAATCCTCTATACTTAAGGAATTATAATCTTACATAAGAGACTTCTTTAGCCTATTGTGATAAGTGGCTTCAAAATTGAGAGTATGTGGCTATTTATTGTCTAAATGGCTGCTAGTGGCCATATTGTTTTGAGATGTTAACATCTTTTCCAGGAGGGATGGTTGCATGTCCTTGCCAATAGCCAGATGCCTTTGAGACCCCTAATAAGTACATTTTTTCCTGTAAGGTCGATGAGAACCACTGGTTGTTCCCTAGCATTTGGATCAAGGAGAGGTGGAGGCCCTTCAGGAGTTCACTGCAAGTCCCTAGAAGGGGGCAAATGAAAGGCCACCAGTGTAGGCATGCCTGGAATTCCATGTCCCTATATGAGGAATCCTTGAAGGTCGAGAACATAACCCTTATAAGCCTTTACATGAGGCATATGCTTGCATTCTGTCCGACAAAAGTATTTCTCTGTTCCTTCGAGGAATGTCAATCTTCTTGTGGCCCTTGTGTGGCTTGTGAAGCACGTGGGATCGGGAAGAGCCACTTTTTCATAAGCTCAGGAGGATAGAACCATTAAGTGGATTAGAAAACCATGGTGTTCATGGAGAAACATTGGCAGAGGTCCAAACTTTCGTAGAACCACCACATCCAAGCCAAAAATGGAACCATGCTCAAATGGAGAAGTTTTGCATAGAGATGTGTTGTGCCAAAGTTGGGTGGGGACCCAACTTATAGTTAAATTGGATAAACTTATTTGATTGGTCTGATGGAATACCTAGACGTGGAAGCTTTGTATTGGCGCGCCCATATTTTCCTTATCACTATTAGATGAAGGGAAGGTGACTTGGCTCAGAGGCCACATCCTAGGAGTTTAATTTTGGATCACAAAGGAACGACAGGGATGATTGGGCACCAGGCTAGCTAGGCTCATAACTCAGTAGAGAGGAGCTTTCCCATTGGTAGATATGGAGCCCACATAACAACTCATCCCTGGGGTCATATCCTAAGAGTTTTAATTTAGCAGCATAAGAAGTAGGCTGATGACGTAATCCGAGGTGTGTTGGCAGACACACAATCTCGGCGGTTCTGTTATTTATTGAGAAGTGGGCCACCTGACAATATAGCTCAGTGAATCAACCCCAGGTTGTTTATGAGAATGCATGAGAAGGGAGGCATAGATGACAAGGAACTAGGCTAGATGGATTCACAGTTCGGAGGTGGGGAGACTTCTTATTAGCCGAAGTGGAGCCCATATGACAACACATCCCTAAGGCAAAATCCCATAAGTTTAAATTTAATAAGAAAAAAATTACAGCAGAGCGTAGGATGATGTGGGGTCAAGACATAGTGGGCTCCACGTAACCCCGGTTGAAATGAGATTTGTGTGGGGTGGACCGTGAGACAACTCAACCAGTAAGAATTTCCTGGAGGTTGGATGTGAAGCACCATGGGAGAGCATCGATATGACTCTGAACGGGATGTCATGGCACTGCCACACTGTGGACCAATCAGAAACAAGGGTCGTGTGGAGGTATGACCCACTAGTCATGCATTCTAAAGGCCCCACCCAAGAGGTGCGTTGTGGAGCGATCAAGGGATGCGCTTGGAAGCCGAGATTGGGATGATGTGTCCCGAAGGTCCCATCCTGGAGGTGTGCAAAAGAGCAGTTGGGAGAGCGTTGAGATAATGGGACTGGGGTGACATGGCAGCAGGTTGGTGTGGCAAGTTATTATTGTTCCAAGGAGTAATGTATGGTGGGACCCTTTGGAAAGAGGAATGCATAATATATTATGCATGCGTAAGGTATTAAGTCAATGGTGAACATTTAATCATATGTATAGATATATTGAGGGTTTGAGATATATATATATATATACCACGGTTAGGAGCCTTGGTTATAGGGTTCTCGGAGAAGGGTAAATTACATAATCTGAGACCTTTTGGAAGGAGGAGTGATAAGAAAAATGAACCTAAGAAAAAAAATTATCCCATTCCTCTAACTTTACTTGAGGAGTTGGGTAAGAAGGTAGCCACCCCACTGGGGTAAGTGGGTTGGTATTGTTACACCAAGATGATCTTCTTAGGAACTCCATGCAATCTCAGGATATCCTTTATAAAAAATTAAGCCACATCACCTGGCGAATTAGTGGATTTCACAACCACAAAATGAGAAACTTTTCTCAAATTTTCAACCACCACCATGATTGCATCATGTTGTTTAGAAGTCTTTGGTAGCCTTGTAATATAGTCCATGGAAATCACTTCCCACTTCCATTCTAAAATGGGAATAGGCTGCAACAAGCCAACTAGGTACTTTCACTCAACCTTTACTTGCTAGCACTTGATACACTTCGAGATGAAATCAGCCACCTCCCTTTTCAAATTGGACCAATAGTAAAATTTATTGATGGTTTATAGAGTCTTTTGATAAATGAAAGATTAGATTATGGTTTAGCATGAAACTCCTTCAATATCAACTTCTTTAGATTACCCTTATTTGGAACATAGATTCTATTTTGACTCTAATCATCCCATTTTCCGAGATGAAATATACCCAATCATACTCACCCTTGAAATCCTACTTCAGTTTCTCCTTCAACTGTTGATATTTTTCATCTTATTGTCCAATCATAGATCCTTCCTTCAAGATCGGTTCCGTAGGAACTTATGGATGTTATATGGTTTATTTTCACTCTCTTTATGAGTGCATCAACCACTCTATTCTCTTTTCCTTTAAGGTATTTGATCTCGAAATCAAACTTGTCAAGTGTGGCCAACCATATGGATTGCCTTACATTTAATTTAGGTTGATCAAACAAATATTTCAATGCTCCATGATCAGTTATTAGAGTAAATATTTTGCCAAAGAGACAATGTCTCCACGTTTTTAATGCATGGATGATGGTAGCCAATTCCAAGTCACAGGTTACATATGTTCATTCAACTTCTAAGATACATAACAAACCACTTGGCCTTCTGTTGATGCCTCGAAAATCGCTGCAACAACAATGGGGGATAACCACCTGGTCCGGACCTTAAAGCAGCTCCTTTTCCGTTTGGTGTGGTGGCTCCGCCTGGTTTAACTAGGTCCAATTACCTTCTCCCTATTGCTATTGGTTTATAATGTATCTTTAACTACCAATAGACAGGGACATCAGATCACTTCTTCTTGTTGATTAGGAAAGAGAATGACCCTTAAGCTGATTTGGGTTCAGCCAAGCCACAGCTAAAGTTTTGCCTCTTTGAGAAGAGGACTTAAAAGAATGCAGAATTTACTCTAAATGCAAGCTTATTCTATGATACAAGTAAAAGAAACTAATCTAAATCTTATCTTAATTAGGCAGATATAGATCTAACCCAACTAAGAGCAAGATAATTAAAGTATTGGGATTTAGATATGTTTTGTTTATAATTAATATCAAATTAATGAAGTAGTTCAATTAACTGACATTATGGATAACAAAACACATCCTCTTGAGACCTCTTAACTGAAATAATAAACCAACAACATTCAGGAAGTAGTTCACAAAAATGATATTGATTATCAAATCAATAAATCCAATAATTGAATAATGATATGTGGAAATAGTTCACAACACATTACCATTCAATAAATCAGTTTCATAAGGCAGATTTCAGAGTAAGTAGTTACTCAAAAATGAGAAATTAATCCATAAAAATAGAGATACATAATAACAAGATTGAGACAAATTACCTATATTGACAATAGTGCACAAACATGAATAAAATGACATATTCCTGTCACCATAAAATTAAAACTGATATTTGAGACAGTAGTATTAGAAATACCAATTTATTGCACCCATTTCTCTGTCCTTGGTCTCCAACAGCCCTTTACATTGCTTGAACTTCTGCCTTCAAAACTAGAGCCACAATAGTGCAAACTCTGCCCCTCATACAGAATTCAAGATACAAAGGAAAAATCCTCAATAACCCCCAGATCTGAGATTTTCTCTCCTCTCTCCTACAACTCTAAATTCCTTATTACAGTAGTGCTTTCAGAAGTCTAAACTTGCAGAGGAGAGCAGCCCCCTATTACATTCTGCAATCTATTATTTATAATATTTGTGAAGGAATTTTGGAGAGAAGAGTTTGTTGAAGAGAAATCTGCTAAATCCAATTTTACTTGCTCAAAAATCCTGATCTTCAATTGCTGGAGCATTCTCATTGATTGAGATCCTTTTCTCCATATTTCTTCCACTATTTTCCTGCAAAAGAAATCAAAATAAATTAAGATGCAATCAAAATATCATTTCTGGCAATTAAATCAAATCCAATCAAATTCTATTTAAATAAATACTTTGAAAATAAAATGTAAGCTTTCAATTGACGCATGGGATGGTTTGATTGGCCAAAGATATTATTAACCAATGGATCTGCAATTAGAAGTGATTTGGACAAATGAAAATGAAGAAAATAACTCAGAAGATTGATTTTGTTTTCAAAATTCGGAGCTTGATCTTCTGCCTGATTTTTGACCCAATAAATGATTAAATTTGTTAGTGAAACCTCCTCAAAAATGTTTTCCTTGATTTTCTCTTTCCAATGAGCCGTCATGGGCCTCATTTGGCCGAGTAAAACTCATTCTATGAGCTTCCAAAGTCGATGAGTCAAATCTAGAAATTTTGTTGCTGGGCTAAAAAATCAAAATTCTCATTAAAAATTAAATCCTAAATTAGAATTCTAATTAATTATAAACTAATTGTTAATTATAAACTAAACTAATTATTGATAAACTATTTATTAATCTAACTAACTGATATCTAATTAGTTATTTATAAACAAATTTAATCTAATTAAAAAAACTAATTAATATTAATCTAAATGATATTTAAATTTAAATCAATCAAATTAATTAAATGTTATACATTAATTAATCTGATTAATTTAAAATTCATTAATTAAATAATATATTTTAATTAATTTACAATATTAAATAATTACTTTAATATATTACATTATAACTAAACTAAAATATAACAACCTACTTTACTTTACTTGTTCCTAACTAACTTACCTTTCAACGTATGAGTGTTGCATTAAACAAAAACAAAACTTATATTGTTAGTGCCTTTTAATATATATTCCATGATTTTTAATTATGAGTGAGTTGAAACTCAAAACAAATATTAAGTTAATGCTCATTTCACTTTACGCTTATCGGCAAATCGCATCGGGAGATGGCTATCGGGGTTTTTAAAATGTGTCAAGTCAAATTCCTCAATCTGATATCGCATCGGGGCATGGTATGTATCGGGGTTCTTAAAACTTGTTTAATGCAAAAGTTCCGATGCGATTGAAAACTCCTGATGCAATATAATTTTTTTATATATTAAATTTTAATTTAATTTGATTAATTATATTAAATAATAAATTAATTTTATTAATTTAAGATTTATATTAAAAATCAATTTTTATTTTGTTTTTTTTTTATTGAGTTATTTATAACTACAGCCACTCTTATAAAAGTAAAATATAAAATAAACTACAACCACTTTTAATAAAAGTAAAAATATAAAAATAAACTACACCCACTTCGAAAATTTTGGGTTTTCGAGATTAATAATTGATTTAGAAATTGGAGTAAATTTCTTAAATCTCGATACTTAATGATTTCGCTGCATAACTAAAAATGAAAAATGTTAGTAAAAACTCGCTACGGGTTAATATTTAAAATGAATGCCTTATTGACCTAATTTATTTACAAAATGCAATATTGTACATTTTATGCATTTTTTAACCCAAGCTAAGTAAATGATGAGACTTCAAAGGAGTGTCATTTTCAAACCAGTGGACCAAATGAGGCGAAACAAGCGTCAGTGGGAAGCCTATAAAAAATTGATTCTAACAAAGCAATTAAAACAAGAATCCAAAGAAAACGAAGAATTAACAAAAGCGTAGGGCAATCAACTAAATAAAAATCCAAAAAGGTGTTTAGCCAAAAATTTAATAGAAAGGGTCCCCATTATTTGAAGTGAACACATCAATAATGGGGGGGGGTTGTGTTTTTACCACAACACCTTCTTACATTAAGACTTCACCAAGTCCCTCCTTGCAGGTGTTTTTGCACCCAACGAAGTCCTTCTCAGGATCTATTATTCTTAGCACTAATGCATTTGTTAACAATTGTTTTAGTTGATCAAAGCTTGCAATACAATCAGTTGTCCATTCAAACTTCTTCCGTTTCCTTTACAATGCAATAATTGGGTGGGAAATCTTGGAGAAGTTCTTAATAAACCTTCTATAATAACTTTTCAGACCCATGAAGGACCTAAATTTAGCCACATTCTTAGGGGTTGGTCATTCCATCATAGCCTCAATCTTCTCTGGATCAATTGTTACTCCCTCTTTTGAGACAATGTGCCCCAAATAGTGTATTTGTGATTGAAAGAAATCACATTTATTAAAATTTGCATAAATATTATGATCTCTTATCAACTGTATACTGTGACTAAATTCTCTTCATGCTCCTCCTTTGTCTTTGAATCGACCAAAATGTCATCAACAAAAACCACTACAAATATGTCCAAGTAGGGGTGCAACACATTGTTCATAAGGCACTTAAAACTTGCAGGGGCATTGGCAAGCCCAAAAGGAACTACCACGAACTTGTAATTCCCATACCTTGCTCTAAAGGTTGTTTTATGGATATCCTAGTCCTTAATGAACATGTGATAATATTTTGATCTCAAATCAATCTTGGAGAAGATTGTTGCTCCCCTTCACTGATCAAATAGATCATGAATCGGAGGAAATGGATATTTGTTCTTTATGGTCACCTTATTCAATTGCCTCTAATTAATGCATATCCTGAGTGTGTCATACTTCTTCTTCATGAATAGATATAGTGCTCCCCATTGAGACACATTTGGCCTTATTTATCCCTTTTCAAACACCTCCTTGATTTGTAGCTTCATCTCAACTAATTCTGGAGTGCTTATTATACATGGAGACTTGGATGTTAGAGTTGCTCTTGGCATCAATTCAATAGAGAAATCCACATATTTATGAGGAGGTAAACTAGTTATTTCTTCAAGAAATACATCTTGGAAATGTTTTAAATGGAATATTTTGACAAAATGTCATTGTCTCTTTCCCTAGCGTTGTTGTTAGCTTCAACATTGTTATAGATTTTCACAACAAATATTGTGCATCTCTTCCTATAGCTTCTCTTGGCTTACATGGTTTTAACCAATCTCACTGGTATGGGATTTCACTTTCCTTGTACTCATTTAAGCACTTGATTTCTTTTTCAAATAAATCTACCTTGGTGCGATGCATGTACAACTAGTCCATACACAACAATATGTTATACACTCCTAGTGGAAAAACGTTAATATTTGCAATGGTCAACATGCCATTAAACTTAATTGGGAAATCATTTACCGAGTATTCAACTCTTCTCCTTTTCCATGTTGCTAATTGAACCAACCACAATTCCTCATGTGCCTCCTTGGCCAATTGACATTGCTCTACAAACACAGGATTGATATAATTATAATTTGATCCAAGGTCAATTGAAACAGAAATAACTTGATTGTAGAGCTTACCTTCCATTTGGATTATAGAAGCCTAGTGGTCGGCCTACCCATTGTCCACTGCTACATATATTCTGAACAAACTAAAAGCCATGTCTCCCACTATCTGGGCTTCTTGAGCATTGTACAGGCGTGGCCCGACATCCCTCTACTAGGAAATTTCTCTTTTATTGATTTTCTCCACAAGTTCAACATTTTACTGGCTCCCTTGTATCACTCTTATTTTGTCCTCCCACGGGATAATTAGCACGACCTTCATCTATTACGTTTCCTTTTTGTTGAGGTCAACCTTAACCAGCTAAAGTTATATTTTCTCTCTTCCCTGTGGCTTGTTACCTTCCTTCTCTCTTATGCCATTTTCCCTTACTCTTCATGTTTCCCTTTGTATTCCAATCATTCTTGAACTTGGGCTTGTGCCTTAACTTCTCGTAGTAGTGTTTTAACTTTGTAATTGCATCCTCTAATGTTTGTGGTTCATCAAATTCAATTTGATCTTCAAATGATAGAGGAAACCCATTGATAAACCTCTAAATTTGTCTTCTCATCCTTGAGATAAGGCATGTATCTCAATAGTTCCAAAAACTTGGTGACAAACTCCTCATTCGACATTTTTCCCATCTTGAGCTCATAAAACTCCTTTTCCTTGTTGTCTTAATATCTATCTAACATGTATTTTCTTCTAAACTGCCTCTCAAATTCTCTCCATGATATCTCCTCTTCACTTATATTCTTCAGATTTTTCACGTCTTCCCACCAATGTATGTCTTGCCTTTCAAGTTGAAGGTAGCAACCCTTGCTTTCATATTCTCTGAATAATTGTGGATTCAGCCAAAAAAAAAAAAAAAACTTCTTCATCCCAAGGAACCATGCTTCAACATCCTCTGATTTCTTCACCTTGCCATCAAATGTAGGAGGTTTGGCTTTCTTGAACTTCTCTGGCACATATTCCTTCTCCCTACCTTTGTCATGATGATGCCCATGAGCATCACTAGATCGTTGCCTATGGTGGCTTGCCCTCTTTTCTAGGGTATCCAATTGAGTACCACTTCTTATGGTGTCTTGACTTGACAACATGTGTCTTTTCTTGGATCTACCCTTATCTGCTCCACTAGTCCTTTCTACTTGTTATGTAGATCTATGCCTACCTTTATGGATGGCTCCTAGCTCATGTTTCTTTTTCATCTATAAGTCTAAGAGGCTTTGTAGTATAACTGCATTTCCTTTTTCTTGCCTCTCTTGTGCGCTGAAAATCCTTTCATTGTCATCCTTGTAACTCTTTATTTCTTTATTTCATCCCTTAATCTTCTCAGTGTGTCCATCTAGCAAAGAGAACCTGCCTCTCCATTTTCCACTGATTCTTCCTCTTCATATCCATGTTGTAATATGTTAGCAATGTATTGCACCATTTTGGTCCTCATCTCTTCTAACATGTGGTGTCTCCTTATGTGATGTCACAAACACACACACACACACAATTGTCAAAATAGACAAGACTCAAATGTATAACTTAATCATCACCTTGGCTTGTTATTGAGATTCTGTCGATATAGGGCTAGTTAAAGCAACACTTCAAGTTAGTACATATATGTCAATAATATTATATCAAACTAGTAGTACCATGCGGCATGCATAAATCATGATTGAACCACCTCAAGCGACTCATACATTCAATCCACACAACCATCAAACTTTTAAACACTTATGGCACTGCTTTAATTTATCACTTGGTCTCCAAAGGTCCAACGTTGAACCTTTGCTCTATCAACTCTATAATAGAACTTCAATTTTATCCCCAAAGGTCTAGTATTTGAACCTCTAACTTTGATGCCACTGTCTAATGCTCCCTTCCACCACCTAGCCTACACCATCTCAATGGAAGGTGTTATTTTCCCTAACCTGACCTCCATAGTTTTTTCATGGGAGTGGGATCATAAAAAATCATCATTCTTTCAACTTCTTCTACTATAGCCAAACATTATTGTCACATCGATTTTTTTGAGGCCTTCCTGATGATATAAAATTTGACCCGACCTGACTCATAGGTCGATAGATATGGCCATTCAGTGGTAGGCCCATTAAACTTGCCACATCAGTGGTGGCCTTTATGTGCCAACCAAATAGCTTCTTACATGGCACCTATGAGGCTATTCTACCATTATGGTCTGACCCACGCAAAACAATCACGCTTTTGGATGGTCAGTAGTCGGCCTACTTCTCTAGAATATCAGGCATACCACTAGTCCAATCTCTCACCTCGACCTTACTGGTTGCTAAAGAGCCCAACTAAGTTGTGACTTGACCCGCTCCCAGACCTGACCAACCAAACCATGACTAGCAGACCCTTCCCGACTAGTTGACAATTCCAACTCACTTCTAGCCTTGACCTACTTGGCCTAGATGACTATCCCGACCCCCTAACCCAATGGTTCCAACAAGTGATTCTCAACCTATTTTATAAGTGGTCCTCAACTTATAAATTTTCCCCAACTTCTTACTAGGTTTTTGCATGGGCCTGACTATGTGCAACCAATTTACATGCAAACTCCTTCCAGCATGCCTTGGCCATGGAAACCAACCCCGACTAGCGAATCCCACCATACTTTTCGACTCACTTCAGCTAGGTAAACCAATCATATCCCAATCAATTAACTTACCATGACTAGACAGGACCCTAATATAGGCTAACTAAACTTAATGTTGATAGCTAGTTGATTCCTTTGTCTAGACCAACAACAAGGAATGTGTCCCACGCTCTTTAGGGACTTGTTCTCTATGCATGCATCCTTATACATGTGAATGACAATCAAGCCACCACCTCATTGACTGGTGACCCTCATATGAAATGGGTGCTTAACAATATGGGTCATAATAGCTACAAGCCCTCCTGCTAGGGCCCCACACAGGTTACTAAACCCTCATTGTGGAAATTTGACACCTTTCCACGTACACGTATTACAACTCATCAAATCGACTTGAGCCTCAATCTATTATAGAAATTTGAATACCCTCTAGTCGACTCAAGGTGAAAATACATTGGCTTCCTCCACCATTGACTAGATTACCAGTAACTAAATGATGGAATTCACACACTATAAAAATTTAGTCGGCCTCATTCTCCAGTTGCAAGGGATCATGCGATCAACTTTACGAATCAAGAATGTATTAGCTTAACATACAAGGTCTCAATGCCCTTCATAACCATGAGAATTACACATATACTTAAACATCCCATCGTAGACAAACATGAATAAATTATTCCCACATTAACAGTGTTAAACCATGAATGCATCATACAACAACCACATTCAATTTTCAATGCAATCAAGTATATAAGTAAACAACTTATCTTATTAACTTCAATCACTGACGACTGAGATTGGGACTTCGACTCTCCACCCAACCATAGATTGGCCTACATTGTAATAATTTTTGCAGCCAACCACCCCCAAGCTAGATTCTATAGTTTGAGGAGGCTTGTTCAAAGGATACAACCAATTTTTCTAGCTAAAACAAAGACTCCAAAGTCCCTAACACCTCCACCCACCAGGTACTCAATGCAACCATATGAAACATGGAATCCAAAGGTAACCCATCTCCACCCACAAGTTACTCTTTCCACAAGATGAAAGGGGGAATCCAGGGACCTCCCAGTCTCCACCCACTAGCCAAGCAAGGGAATTCATAGGTCGACACCTCCACCCTCGACATCACAAGGGAATCTAAAGGTCGGCACCCCAACCTCAGCAACTCAAGGGAATACATAGGTCGATACCTCCACACTCAACAATACAAGGGAATTCGAAGGTCAACACCTCCACCCTCAGCAACACAAGGGAATCTAGAGGTCGACACCTCCACCCTCAACAACACAGGTGAATCCAGAGGTTGGCACCTCCACCCTTAACAACACAAGGGAATCCAAAGTTCAACACCTCCACCCGCAGTGTGTTAGGGTCCCACCCTAACCCCCTTATTCATGTCATGGGATCACGTCATAGTCAAGAGTCAATAAAGCCCATATTAATATTTGAAGTGGTTAACCCAGTTAGTTGCAAATGGGACCACAATTAGTTGTAAAGGTTAAATGGGCGGTAGTATTAGATAGATGGTATTAATAAAACCCACGGTATTGGCCCGTGGTATTGCATATAGGAGTCATATATAAAGGATAGAGACTCCCTGCGAGGAGCATCGTGTCTTGTTTTGTAATCGAGCTCTGCTCTATTGGAGGTTGCCCCCTCGAAGAGGCCTGTGAACATTTCTCTTTGAGTAATAAAATCTTTGCTATTCTGTGTTCTGGGTATATTTTCTTAACATATTCGGTGTTCTCGGTATTTTTCCGCGCATATTCTTGGTTCGGTATTGCTTTGCAGGTAAAGAAGCATAACAAGTGGTATCAGAGCACTTTCCAGGGCTCGGTGGGATCTCCAAATTTTAGCGAAATTTTTTTTTTGGCTAGAGACGTGTTCCGGCGTCTTTAAACCACGGGATCTGTCGTTAAGCGCATAAACCTGCGGATTTGGGGAGGCATGCACGCAGGAAATACAAGAGGTGGTCACGTCTGTTGGACTCCCTTGTAACCCCTGTGGGTACCCCTTCGAGTAGTAGCGCATTAGACAGAACCGCGCACGGACTGTCTTCCACGTACCCTCTGGGTATATAGGAAGCCCCATAGCTACCTTAAAGCCTCGCCATAGATAAACCTTCGGCCGTCTTGTGGCTACAGTACACCGAGAACAGCACTCGGAGAGATTACTCGCCCGTACGATAGGGTAGTCGGGTTGTACGGCTAAGGGTACGGTCGATCCTCCTTAGTTAGAGCCCTGAAACATTGGGCCGAGTACTATTGTCGGACCCTTATGTATATTGTGATCTGTAGCACCTGACACTCCTCAAGACCATAGTTCCCTTTCTATCGGGGGATCACACATCATCTATTCCCGATCAACGAGTGCAGCAGCAGCAGACATCAGTCCCGCAGCTCTATCAGATCAGCAACAGCAGTGATCCACGATCCAGATCTCTCAGATCCACCAGATCGGAGTAGTTGTGAAGGGTTCCTGTGCCTAGCTATAATTTTCACAAGACTTTTGGCGGCATTGACATTTTGAGGATTTGGCGACTGCAGTATTGATCAAGAAGGAGTAAAACACCGGTCCCAATTTTTCAGCAAGTTGGTGTATGGTAGCAACTAGAGCTCAAGTAATGGCCAATGAAAGACTAGACAAACTTGAAACAAATATGAACGAGCTCAAAAATACGCTTGAGGAACTATCTAGCATGGTACGGAAAGCACTCGTTAAGGGCAAGGAGACAGCTCTCGAGGACCACTATGATGACCATGTACACCATGAGGGTGAGTCTAGCCACTCTCCTCACGCCTGGCACACCCATCCACCACCCAACAGAGATC